>JABSTQ010001675.1:0-262710 GCA_013358835.2 Ixodes persulcatus | reverse complement strand
TCAAAGACTTTCGATACTTCCTGGCCTTAGACAGCATCATTCCTCGTCTGTCAGGATGGCCGAGCGGTCTAAGGCGCTGCGTTCAGGTCGCAGTCCGGACTTCCGGGCGTGGGTTCGAATCCCACTTCTGACAAATATAATTTTATCTTTTGTTTTTACATTTCTTAAAATGTTTACATAGAAATTATATTTCTATGAAAACATTTTTTGTACATGGCCCCATTGTCACCTCGAACTTTCGAAACGAGCTCCGTACAATAAATTACATTATTTAATATCGATCCACCGGGATGCAAACCGCTGCCGTGCAATTAATCTGCGTGATGCGCCTCAAAGGCCCTATATTACAGTGGCTTAAAGGGTACCTATATTTTGCCAGTCCTGCTGCACTGGGAAAATTACTCAGCTAGAGTGTAAGGTAATTAAAGTGGTAAAGTGATAAAGTCATACAGATAATGTGATTTACGTGACTCGAGGCCATCGTCATGTCCGAAGGTTCCTAATAAGCTCACAGACCTCTCGCTGCCTAAACAAACATTTTAACGTCTGCTTTAAAGCCAAGTAATACTACTCTGGTGCAAATAATTATTGTTGGAAATAAATGCTTGATGGTAGGTCTGTTCACCTCTCAAACTTTCTACATTGCCTCCTAGCTCCTACGAACGTTGCCTTCTACATGGTTGGCGGCTGGCGCCACCTAGTAAGTGTAGAAAACGTTATATCAATGAATGGCGCCTCGGTCGTCGTCGGAAGACCGGAACACAGTGGACCGGAAAGCCGTTCCCTTTTCCCCTCCAACCACCCTCCAACAATTTTTCTTCTGCTACAGCTGGCTAAAGCCGCCGACAGCAAAGCAGCCACAACGTCTACGGCGAAATGGCTGGAAGAGGAAATAGCAGCTGCAGGGACAGGATGTGCTTCCAGAAACGCTGAAGAAGATAATTCTGCCGCTATCGCATCGCAGCGACGTGTGAACGTAAGTTAGAATCCTTGTAGATCTCCGTTGCGACAGACGTCTGTCAGTGATGTCTACGACCGCATACAATAGCCGGCATAGCCTCATGAAAATCTCCATATTTGTCTCGCAATGAGCGGGTGTAAGGTGCACCGAACCCTCCTAGCACAGCCGGCACAGCTGGCTCAAAATGCTAACTCAGACCGGCGAGCGGTTTCTCATAGTTTCAGTTATTTCCCCACACCGGCGCCTTCGCAAACTTGACCCCGATTTTTGACTGTGTTGCGTTCGCTTCAAACACGTAGTCGAACTACGTAAGGAATCTGGTTGAGCCTGCATGAAGCGCTCCTACTTGTGTCTCCTTCTTATCTAGTATTCGTATCGAACTGGAGCAATTTTCCTACGGCCAAGTGTAGGCCGCCCAGTCTTTAATCTCGTGTTCCGCAATTTTGTGTAGATGCTGATAGCGAGTCGGCTTCTTTTCACGATAGTGCTGATAAGTTTGTAGGTTTCGAAAAGTCATTCTGTACTGTACTCTTCACGCAGGGACCGAGTGTCTGGTTGTTTTCGCGAATGGAACGCTAGATTGCTTGTTTTTCGAGTGAATTTTGTTTGGCCGCAGTTCAAAGGTTTGTCCCTTTACTGTTTATTTTGTGCGCGAGCTCTCCAGCATTGCTCCACAATGATGTGATTTCACTGAAAGCAACCGCTAATCAAACAAGCTGTTAAAATATTTCACAGTATCGAAATGCTTTTCTCTTGTCGGTCTCGTAAGGTCGTAACGGTGTTGCTCCCTTCCAAAACTCCCATTGCTAAATGTGTAACTAGTGGTATTGTATCCCAAATCCAAAACTGGGGGGACGGGGTTACTGTAAATACCTGTTATTGGCAGATCGCCACTATGTCACCAATACAGCTGTTTGGTTCTCGTGTAGCTCTTAAACCATTCAATGATGTCTCCAAAGCAATGATGTCACCAAAATCATTCAATGATATGTCACCACTAATGCGCTGTAGCGAAGCAGTGTACAAAGACTTAGACAAGCTGGACACCTTCATATTTGTGCTAGATGAATGTGACTACCGTCGAATGCATCGCACGATGATGATCTCGCCCAGCATCCTCCGTAAAATGTTTAAAAATATGTGGAATAACCTATTTTTCCAGAGCCATCTTAAATGTTCATGAAAAATACAAAACATTTCTCCTCTTGTATTGTTTTTTTATGACGGTTGTACAAAATTTGCTTTCGCTCAAGCAAACGAGTGTTCTGAGGAAGTGTGTCTGGATTGCGCCGAGTCATTTGCGTTCTTTTTTTTTCTCCTCAGGCTCTGCAAAATGGATTCTCAACCACCGCCCCAGCAAGTCCGTCTTGCCAGATGGTACTTTGGGGGCCTGGCAGGGTCAATGGCTGCCTGTGTGACCCACCCCCTCGATCTCCTAAAGGTCTGCTTCACACTTTATTTGTAGATTTCGACTTTGAATCGGCATATGCTTGTGGCCCCCAGAGGCATCTGTAGCCCGGCATTTTTTTCTTTCATTCAGTGTTTGAATTTGCACATGGGCCAAACAATCTGTGTAGTTCGATTGTAATTTCAGCTGGGCTTTTCGGTGTTGGGGCCCTAGGCTCGTGAAACACAAAGTTGGGGTCGAAGTTTATGATGCGCGCCGATTGGACACTTGCAACAATGGCGGCACGCTTTTGTCGCCGAAGTCCAATCGGCGCGCTCCGAGAACTCTGGGCTTCAGCTTTCTGTTTGACGAGTCTGGAGCCCCCGGAGTCTCCAACCTCTGGGGGCTATTTCTGGAGCTTCGATTAACCGTGTTTCTAAGTGTAATGTCATGTTTTCAAACCCTGGATGAAAGCCTATGCATTTCATCCACTGAAAATACTTCCATGTTTTCCATTAATTAAATTTAATACCTTCTTTACCCTTACGAGATATGCCGTTCCCCAGACTCTGGGGAGTCGCACATAATACGGCTACACTGCAACAGAATGTTTCTGCCCCCAGTCTACTATGCAATATTTCTAAAGACGTGCAGCATCACTTTCCTATGAAAGACGTACGTTCTGCACAAAGTGTGCTGGCATCATACTGGGGACTACCAAAATCCTGCCTAACGTGTCTGTAATAAATAAATTTCACCAATGAGGAGTTTTAGTTAGACACTTGTTGAGCATCATCAGATCCCTCTAAATATTTTGATGTCCCAAAGCTTTGGAGCACAGATTTGATTCCCTATCCGCATTGACAAGCGTTATGCCATTTAGCAATGCCCCGTTTTGATTTTCTATTGGCCATACCTCCACATTGCTGACCCCGTTTCCCCAGAGGTTAAATTTTATTTTCAGCCTTTGGCAATAAGTAAAACCAATATAGCCTCCCTTGGCATAGAATCTCATATCTTCATATCTCCCAGGATATTACAGTAGATTTTTGTTCTGTTTCTTAGTTAGTCAGGAAGAGGGTGGCTTGTACTTAGAGATCCTTGTTAGTAGACCAAGCTTTGCTGTTTGAAAAGTGATGTTACTGATTGCTACCACAATATTTGTTTACTAAGCTATGGCAACCAGCATTCCGGATGACATTTAGCAAACAAGTCGTTGAAAGCACCCTATGCAGAAAGTGCTTGCAAAACTGAGATATGCTTCATTGACTGTTAAACTTATGCATCCCACCTGGAGATGGGTGGTTGCTTTTTAGGGCAGCTCGTTCCACTATGCATGCGTCTTGCACGGCCTGTGATGCATGACTTCTTCATTGAGCCATGCATTTACTGTCTCGGGATCCACCAGAAGAGACACAGTGGCTCCAAGCAGCATGACTTGCATTTTTGCGACCCCCCCCCCTTGGGTACAGATGGCCTTCAAATTTTTTTATTGGGAATTTTTTTTTTTCGTTTGGTTAATGGATTTTAACCCTTAATTTAAAATAGGGAGCATATGCACAAAATTATGTCGCACCTCTCCCTTTACACTGAGAATGGTGTTAAGCGGTTTCTTAGAATCCACTGATATCAAAACTTGCACATGACGACAGGAGATTTTATGTTACATTGCCTCAGATCTGGTTGCAATACAACATTTTGGGCTATGGATTTCCCACTGTTGCATTGTTTGTTTACTACACTGCCGAGCGGAAAGAAGCGACCGTTTGACATCATTTGCAGGGTGCTCTAGAGCCACTAGATATGCTGCGCTTTGAATATCTGCACTTCGTTTTGATTACTTTGTGGGTGCTGCCATTTTGGTGCTTCGTGCGAAGCAGATGGAATTAGCAATTGTCACAATTGGAAAATGTGACTTCCCTAGATTTAGCTACAATGTCAGAAAGCTCAGACATTTTTTGCTCTTTCGTGGACCGGTTTAATATTTCAGGAGGACAGAAAAGCATTTTCAGCGATTTCAGATAACTAGCAGTAATCGTTTTGAGCACAAAGATTGCCGAACTGCCATTATTCCTGAAACATAGCTTATTTCGTGGCTCTAGAGCAGGACGAGAGTCGGTTTCACAGTGCAGTCCGTTTATCCCGTGCCGCCAAGTCGATGTACGCCAAGACAGATCTGCGGATTTTTCCCGGTGGTAGGCATGCGAGAGATCTGCGGTCTCTTAAGGGGTGGCGTCGGCTGTAGTCGTTTCCGTGGCCACTCTTCCTCCTTCCAGGTGCACTTGCAGACGCCGTCTGTCGGACGCGTCACCCTCCTCGGCAGCACGGTGGCCATTGTGAAGAACCAGGGCGTCCTGGCGATGTACAACGGTCTGAGTGCCTCCATTCTGAGACAGGTGGGTGTGCTGTCTTCTCAAAGCTCATGCTCGAGACTTCAAGGCCTTGAAAGCGAATCTAATGCCTGTCAGTTTTAGTCTGGATGCACATTGTGCCGGCCTGGTTCTGTTCACTGACCTATTGAGGCGTAATGTGCATTACCATAGTTTAAAGGTTAGAGAAATTATATTGAGGCGTTGACACTCGTCACAAAACGTTAGTAAAAATGTTCACAATCGTACCTTACCCATATGCTTCTCTGCGTATAATAATAATAATAATAGGCATTTTTATCTTTGGGTGCCCAAACGCAACCACGACAATATTTTTGTTTTGGTGCACCAACACAGAAACCCAAGAACGGGAAGCAAAAATCAGAAATTGACCCATACATTAAAAAGTAATACTTGACACAAAAAAATTTGGGCAGAACCAACTATGTTGCTGTCTAGTTATGCAATTAGCTGCAGACATAGTTGAAGGAGTTGCAGCCGGTCAATTTTCTCGCTAAATTCAGCAGGTAAACTGAACTGGTCACGTGACTGATGCTCGAGCCATGGGACTAATCGATTGTGGTGCATTGTAATCGACGGAGAGACGTCGTGGTGAGGTGCTGTAATGTAATGACACGAGCCGAGAAAGTGGCCAAGTAGGTGTTGTACGGCGAGCAAGCATCATACATATGGAAAACTGGCCTCTTTTGTCGTTTTATCTGCAATATGTGTTTTTATTTTTTGCCAAAATGTCACGGTCATCTCTCTATGCATTTGCTCTCACTGGCTGTACCAGTTAAGTGCATGAGGGCCGCCTTGACCTTGCGTTTTAGTCTGTATGTTCTGTGTTCGTACGTCTTCTAGCCTTTGACTGCACACCGATTTAGGGTGAGGTGAAAGTGCAGTGCTTGAAAGACATAATGTTTCTAAACAGGCTTTGGTTGCTTTGGTTTTCTTGGCAAGCTTTCCCTGTGTGGATGGAAGGGAAGTAAACAGGTTGCCGGAAGACTCTTAGTATTTTACCAGAACGAAATGAGCGCCGAGTGACACCAGCGACTTTTAACGAGGAACAAAACACTGAGTACCTGAAGCTTTTCGTCCGAAAGGACTACTGACCTTTTTGCAAGGATCAAAAGTATGCAGGCAAGCTGGTTAGGGAACATCATTATCTAAATTGTTCCAAGGTGCTATCGCTAGCCATTTTTTCTTTCAGTGATCGATGACCTGTTTGTTTGTTGTTATCTTATTAGTACTGTTTATTTCTTAAAGTTGGCTACTGCCTTTTCTTCCGGGTGTAGGCTCTTACCTTCAATGCCTTTGAGCTTTGAGGGTATAAATCATTAATAAATAGAAAAATTGGCAGGGCAGCTCGGACAAAATATTGGGACGGGGATTTGTTAAAAAGCAAACGCTTTAATCGATAAATCAGTTTTCGCTCATCTCTGCAGCTGACTTATTCGACGACGCGCTTCGGCATCTACGAAGTCGTTCGCCAGGTCGTGGTGAAGCCAGGCGAGAACCTCAAGTTCTACCAGAAGGTGGGGCTGGCGGCAGTTTGCCGGCGCGTCGGGCGGCTTTGTGGGCACCCCCGCCGACATGGTGAATGTCAGGTGCGCCCCCTTCCGTGTTTGAGGACGCTCTGCCGACATCTTACGCCAGTGTTGGTGGCGGCGACCATGCTGCCTGTGGCTCCTCGCTGAGAAACACCTTGTGGAGTTCAAGAGTGACCGACGCTTGAAACGAAGCTCCGGCAAAATTTTTATAGTCTCCGATTTGCCTCGAAGTCGGTTCAACACGTTAACAGACACACCTGAATTAGTGACCGAAGTTACAACCTCTCGAAAACTTCTATTTTGAGGCTGACGTCTCAAAATACTATATAGAAGTTTGTTTTGGTCTCGCTCCCCAACTCTTAACGTGCCTCGTGGCGTAAATGTTGCGATAAAACAGTTACAGTAGACTCCCTTTAAGACAAACATGAAGGGACCCTGAAAATTTGTTCGACTTATCAGATGTTCGCCTTACTACCCAGAGAAAAAAAAATTTTGCAAAAAACATTGATTTTGAAAAATTACATATTTACATCCATCTACATCCAGAGAGTATTCCCAGAAATTTTCACTAGTTTACACTGCATAGTTAATTTTTTATAAATTATTTTCCGTCCACCGAAGCTAAAGAAAGGGTAGGGTTTGGAGCACTTTGAACACATTTTTCTCCGTTCCACTTTTTGGTATAAATTCCATTTTAGTCAATCTATCGTTTGATAATGGCAATACAGGGAAGGCTCGTTCTTCACTTTTTCTGACTGAAATTTAATAAGGAATGCGCCTATGGAGTTTGTCACTTTACGGATGTCTTTTATAAAAAATGTTGACATTTTGTCGGAGACACGGAAAACCAAAAAGTTGACCAATTTTGCAGAAGAGAAAATTGATAGCAATCAATGACTTTTTACAAAAAACTTTCCATAGGCGCACCTCCTAGGCATTCTGCTACATATCTAGCGAATAAAAATCTTGAATAATATGATAGTTTTCCGCCGATAGATTAACTAAACAATGTAGGGGGTGTTGCTGATAGAAGTTGCCCGAATTTCCTTCCCACTTAACCGACAGACCTGAAATTTTGTTATGCACCCTCTAGCATGACCACCAGCCTACCCTGTAAATTTCACTAATTTTAACCCAAGGGTTCAAAAGTTGACCCTCCCAGGGGGTGTCTTCCCTTAACAGAAGTTTCCTAATTATCATGCTGGGCATGTCTAAATTGTTGTTGACCAATAAACACGGAATGAAAAGGTCTATAATGAAGAAATACTTAAAAAAAAGCATTTATTTGGCTTACGATGCCAAAACACGAAAAGAAAATAATGTTTCACACACCACTGGTGGGGGAACCGATCCATTCGGCGATTTCTGAGTGTCTCCTCCTCTGTGCAAATCGGTGTGTAGCGGTGAAAGACGACATGTGGCCCATGTTCCTGAGAAAACATGGGCCACATGTCATAATTGAACCTTAATCACTGTCATCACGTCCATTAGACTCCTTGTCCGACGCCCCCGCCCAAAGGCAGTGGTCTTCAGTGCCGTCGAGCGCATTTGAAATCCCGCACTTCTTGAAAGAGCGAGCGACGAGCATGCGTCGACGCCGTGAAAACCAGGCAGTGGCGCATAAAGCGAGTAACCCAATGTCGGTTCGCCAAAGTTCTCATGCAGCAGTTCGATGTTTACGACAAGGTGCCGTTCACGCTGCTTTTTACAAAGTTACGGCGAGGTGCCGTTGATGTTGCTCTTTTACAAAGTCGCTGAGACTTGCCTCGACGTCGGCGAACACGCCATTCTTTGGGCTCCTAAAGCTTCTTCTCGTTCCGTTGCACGTGAGCTGACTTGCTTTTGTCGTCTCCATCCGCGGATGCTGCCCTCATTTACGGGGAATTGTCGTCCGGCAGCACTGTTACCGATGTCTTCCGCAACCAAAAGAACTTTTCTTTTGTAGGCAACCGACACTGATCTCTATGTCTACTTGCTGGATCGCGTTTGACCAGCTCCGCCTATGGACGGGAATGCGGCCATGGTCGGCCATCTTTTTCGTAGAGTTATATTATCTCTAGCCATCATAGGTAATATGGCGGACAGCACAATGGCGGCAGGCTGCCATAAAATAGCCGTGGATCTAGTACACTGTACCGTGGGTGATATTTCGGGCTTGATTGGGTTGTTCGAGGAAGCAGATTCTTGAAACCCGGCGTGAACGGTAGCCACATCCTTGAGGACCCGGCGAAAGTTCTACGAAAGTGCAGCACCGGTGGAAAGCAGCGCAGCTCGCATCGAAAGCAGACGCCGTACTGGCGTCTGCTTTCGATGCTTCTATCGATGCAACTTTTGATGCATGCTGTGCTGCTCTTTCCCGGTGCTGCGATTTCGTGAAACTTTCACAAGGTCCTAAAAGATTGGGCTACCGTTCACGCCGGGTTTCGAAAATATGTTTTGTCAAACAATTTCAATCAAGCACGAAATATCACCCGCGCTATTTTGATGGCAGCCTGCCACCACAACTGCCACAACGCTGTCTGCCATGGATGGATGATAGTGGCTGCAGCAGCTGTACCTTGGCTAGAGGTAATATAACTCTACCAAAAATATGGCCGCCAGTGGCCGCATTCGCGGAGCGGGCAAACGCGATCCAGCTATTGTCATAGAGATCAGTTCCAACCGATGACTGTTTTCGCGCCGACGCCATTGCCAAGCCTGACTGTGTATGAACGGTGGCGCCTCGGACATTGTGATTTTTATGATGATGATAGCTGTTTTAAGCGCCATATTGTTTCGAAACCGAAACTACGTCAAACAGCGTTAGATCGCACCTCATCGAAGCTGAAAGTGTGAAAAAAACCGTACATATGACATAAACATCGGCCGGCGCAATGTGCGGTGTCGCCGTCGGTGCAGTGCCATCGCGAAGGGGACCTATGGAAGTTCGAGTTAGCCAAAATGCGCGCGCAAAGCGGTTCGTGTTAAACAATTTTTTTTTGGCATTGCGTCTATGGCAAACCAACCAAATGTTCTTACTTTGTTCGGCATATCCGACAATTCCGCTTAAGCGGGTTCACCTTAGCGGGAGTCTACTGTATATAGGTGTTTTAACAAGCACTCGAAAAATAATTTGTTGGGAAGAGATATTCTGGCCACTAATCGTGATGTTGCATAGATGCAATCGTTCCCTTCATGAGGGGAAAAACAAAAGGCTTTGGAAGCCACAAATCATTTCAGAGATATCAATCGCTTTTTCAGAAACTACCGCGTTTATACAAAATAGCTAGTTCCTGTTAATCACATAGGCCCTTTGAATGGATATGGAAACAAAAATTGAAATATTCCAATTTCGTTTGGAAATCAGTCAAGCATGAAGGATAATAACCGTAAATGATAATCAGACGTTTGTATTTTGAACGACTGGCTATATTTTTCGTTCCAAACGGTGCACTCGAGCAAGCGCTCGAAGAGAAGTGAATGGAGAGCGCAATGCGTCATGGGATATCCGGCGCAAACCAAAGCAGAAAGAAAAGATTCCCTGCATTTGTGACGTAGCAAGGCTGGCGTGGTTATGAGCTTTGCCCTTGGTGGCGTTGTCAGCGTTGTGGTGGTGTCCATAGCGTCAGCGCGTTACAACCGAGCCGTTCGAAGTACCCATGGGGTGACAAGCGTGTGGCTGGCCCAAGGAGCACGTAGCTTCCACAGCACTGTCAGCTTAGGGGTGAACGGGGTGGGAAAAGCAACTTTTGTCCGTGTCTTGAGCGATGGGCTAACTTCCTGGGTGGAGAATGGCTGTGTCTGGTGGCACAATTGAGGGTCCGAGAAAGAGGGGAGTCCTTCCTTTCCGTCTTCTTAGACTGTTTGGTACAATGCACGATTTGTGAGTTGAGGAGGAAACCTAAGAAGGAAAGTGTTGAAACTCCAAAGAGAGGCGCTGCTCCGATGTAACTTGCTACGTCATGACTACGTAGCAAGTTCCCCAACGTTGCTAGATTACCTCCCAAATAGGCTTCGCGTGCATCCACCAGGCGCACATTGAAAAATTGTTTAATTAGTTTTACAATTAGTTTGCTTGTGCCTTTTAACGAAAGACTGGTATTTTTAAGGTTATGCTGCAACATGCAACACATTAAAGCTAAAAAATGAGCGCTGGAATTTGGTTTCCGTACCCCTTTAATCGATTACCCAAGCACCGAGGAGCAAGCTTCAAGTGAAGTTACCTACGCTATCTATGCAGTACCTCTCCTAAAGTGAAAACCTGAAACAAGTGGCCTCATCTTGGCTATTTACTTTGAATCTCTCGTACAAATAATGCAAGCGCGTGCAGTGCGTATACCTGGGCCACCTGCATTCTCCTTTGCACTCGGGTAATGGGACAAAAGGTTAATTCAAACAGTGGGCTAGGAGGAGAAAAAAGTAGTTCATACCCGTACAACAATTTTTTCCAATCTTTCTTACTCCATCAATATTCGTTTCAGAATGCAGAATGACATCAAGCTCCCGAAAGAGAGCCGAAGAAAGTGAGTCCGTCTCTTCCGTCGTCACCAGTTTATTTTATGTGCTCGTGAACAGCTAAGTTGCTTCGATTATTTTACATAAAAAACATGTCTCGAGACATTGTTGCCCGCTCAACGATGTCAATATGTGACGATCTATGCAGTTATGAAACTAGTCGGTGAAGAGCAAAAAACCTAGTAGGTGGTCTGCTTCGAGCACGAGCTTTCTGCCTTTGATAACACTTGAACCTACGCGCCGCCAAAGCCCAGCATAAGGCAGTGAGCATGTGCTGGAGGCAGATCACCAACTGGGTTCTGAACCTGTTGCCGGCTATAGTTAATACTGTATAACTAACGAAGGAAGTAGACTAAATATGTCCTCATCTATTTCAAACAAAGCGAACGAACGTTGGCATCGAAATCGTATGATCCGTGCTCCAGACGAAGCGGAACCGATTTTCTATCGTATTTTCAATTTGTGTTTTTCAATCGACAGCTACAGAAACGCCCTGGATGGACTGTGGAGGGTGTACCGCCAGGAAGGGCTCACCAAACTCTTCTCCGGAGGATCCACAGCAACCGCCAGGGCCGTCCTCATGACTGTCGGACAGGTGATTGGGCGTCTTGGAGTCGCTAGAGTCGCTTGACGACCTATGTAGTCACTGTCAGATTGAGAATGGGTGACATAGTTGTGCGGGGGTTCACCCAATCTGCCCACTTCGTGTGAAGTGCCGATCCGATGCATCCGGGTATACCTTGCACGATTTTAGTTTTCATTGCGATTACAATCACGATCGCAAGCTGGATGTCTCTGGAGAGCTACGAAAGGCAATCGAGAGGTTGCGCATTTGTCTACGAAACAGAATTCTGACACGAACAAGGTGACCTCTCATGTTTCGATCTAATTGCCTCTGAAACATACGATTGACCCTTTCCATTTTACTAGTTTAGAAGCTTAAAGGGACAATGAAGGCAATTTCGGATATTTTTTTGGCGATTGAACTGGGTTCCCGGCACGTCTCGGGCCACGTCGCCCAAATTTCAGCCGAAACCGGCGCTTGTGTGCCGCGCAAATCAATTAAACAGTCGCGGTAATAATTGTACCGGGACCGATCGAGGCGACGCCCCGAGCGTTGCGGGAGAAACCAACAGAAGCGGAGGTCATGTGACCCTGCGGGGCCTGGAAGCGTGACGTCACAAGAGACGCGTCAGCGATTGGTCGAAACGAGAAACGTGCCCTCGTTCATGCTTTGGTTCGTGGTTTTTATAAACACTGTTCTAATTCCACTTGAATAACCATGAAAACTATAAATCGAACCGAAAATGATAACTAAACCGTAAATAAAACACCATAATTATTTTTCTCTTTGCTACACTGCACGCGAAACGGGCAACGAGCAGCTGTGGGCAAACAAAATATATGAAATAAAGAAAACAGCACGGAACGCGCGCGAGACTTTTGGTTCTGGTTTCAGATGTCGGTGCCGTGTTTATTCGGCAACTATGCTTATTATTCAAAACTGTTAGAAGACAATCTAAAAAGGGGACACCCAGCAAAGTCTACATACGAACACAAACTACGTCCTTACCATTTGGTGTTACCGTAACGACGTTGCGGTGGCGTAGGCGAGCTGGGCGGCGACGAATTACTCTCGGTCGGCGGCAATTCTGGGGCGTCCTCGTAAAGAGGCATTCCAGAGTTCCGCATCCTCAGAAGCATCTCCCGTTCTGTTGTTGTCAGGTCACTGAACGGGAGCCCGAATTCGCTCGCGAGAGCGGCATTGCCGTCCATGTTGGTCCGACGAAATGACCGCGCCACCGCGCTGCTATAACCCACCGCGGTAACCAGTCTCGATGCCCTAAATGCTACCGGTACCGACTATTCACATGTGACGTCACTCCTACGTCACCTCCGTTTTTGGAGGCCCAAAAGTGAGAATGCAGATAGTTCAGTTTCGGTTTCTTCAGTTCTTTCGTAGGTACAGAAATACGCGTCACAAATGTCTATAAAAAATTGGGCAGTATGCCAGGTTCCCAAGAAGCCTAAAAACACCATTTAAAAAAATTAAATAAAATCGTCTTCATTGTCCCTTTAAGAAGATCACAAAACCATTTTGATATCTGGCCGTAGTAATCCTCGGGAAGCTCCCCTTGCTTCTGTAACCTATGGCATGCTTACGCAATTTTTTCATGCACACTAATTTTTTCAATAAAAATACAATAAATGGAATTCCAGTTTTTTTGTTTTTTTTACCTCTCTTTAGTTTTACATAAAAGCTTATTCTCTCTCTCCACCAATACTCAGATATGTTTGACGTGTTTGCTCCCAGCTGGAGCATGGTACAAAGACGCCGCCTGACACTGCCGAGATGTGCGTTCTTCAGGGCGCATCGCGTGTGGCCTCTGTTGATCTTTGCCTTCATAGTTGTGTGCGCTTTTCATTCTTTGCCTCGCAGATCTCGTTCTATGAACAGATCAAGCAGACGCTTCTCCTGACGAGGTTCTTCGAAGACAACTTGACGACCCACTTCAGCGCGAGCCTCATGGCTGTGAGTAGAGGCCCCTCTACTTGCGCGTTTTGCCGTTGTTCAAAGACGAGCCGTGAGCGAGCATCTAATTTCGGGCAATGCTTTGGAACATGGGTTCTCGAAATGGATTAGGGACCCGAGTGTTCCCCAGAGTTCCCTCGAGTGTTCCCCAGGGCGTTTTTCTTGTTTAAGCGGGAGACCTACGCCAGCCACTAATGCATAACTGTGATCCATTAACACCCTACACTCTAAGAAATCTGGTGTATTCACTTTCTCACAAAGTGCTTGAGAAAGCCAGTCGCTGTAGTCTACGTAGGGAACTCGGCAAATGGAGAGGCCGAACACACGTGAAGACCAAGAAAAGCAGTCTGCGGTGATTAATTCCGGTGAAGCATCGTGCTTGGGTACTTTTCGTTAAAGGGGCACTGACACCCCCCAAAAATATTTTTTCATTTTTTGCCAGGCGATTCATTATGGTGTCAGAATACTACCCAAATAATATTTTGCTGCAGAGCCACATATTTTTTTAATGAAGCCAAAACACGCAACTGCTCGAAACCAAAACCGAAACTCCCGCACCGCATGGAGAAGTGGGGAGGATAGAGTGAGTGGCGGAAGTCACGTGGCTACACCCGACCGTGCAATTTTTTTTTTTTTTTTTCCGGGTGCAGCAGACGAAATGCGTTCGGGATCCATTCGCCGTGCGATTCCTTTGCAGTTATGTTTGTTCCGCTCGCTGTTCTGTATGTTAAGATGAGTTGTTTTGTACATTCAAGTGTTGGCAATTAGTAGTGAGTGCCCGTGGGGAATTCCCGTGATCGGCTCCGAAAAGAATACTCCCAAGATGTTGCGTGAAGAGCTGTCTCACATCTGAAAGTGGCATTGTGCGGCAGAGGTGTCAAAAATGGAATCCCATACCATTTAGTTCAGCGACGGTATCGTTTACAACAATTTTTTTTTTCTTTTTCAGTGATAATTGTAAGAAAAGGAAATGTAAACATCGCAAAATGTCTGAAAAAAGAATGGTACGCCCACACTAGGAATTGAACCCGTGCCCGCTGCGTGTGAAGCGGACGTCTTTCCACTGAGCTACTGAAGGAACTCTTTCGTTCGTAGTAATGCAGCCGGCTGACTGTGTGTCGGAGAGTTTGCGGCTGATTTCCCTCCAGTACATGCACTCCCGGCTTCAAGTCGGGCAGCACCACGCATTGGCCACATTCCCACCTAGTAAAGACACCGTACGCGTGCGTATTCAACTTGGAAGTAGGCACTTCGTGCTTGACGTTTGAGCGAGCGATGTCTTCAGCCACGAGAAGGGACTACGGCTCGGCGACGTCTTCATGCAATCGGCTTGCTGGTCGGGCGTGTTGTACGGGATGAATATCGATTCTTTTGATCGGTCCAAAATTTCTCTTTCGAAGGAAGACAGAATTCGCCGGTATCGTGAACGACAGTCTGAAATAGAGGTCCCACGCCCATCGTCCGCTGCCATCCGCTAGTCCCACGATACACGAAACGACGCCATGTTGAGAATTATGTAGTGAACGCACAGAGTGCTTCCAGTTGTCTGTGCAACCCCTTTTTTTCAATCAACGTATTTGCAGCTTTTTGGAAGCCACAAAAAATGGGTTTCATATTTTTTTCTATTCTTAGTATTGACTGTGTGCCTTCAATGACCCACGACTTTGATTAAATTTGGTGGTCGCGTCGAAACCTTAAAGGGGCACTGACAACCCAAAGGTCGTATTTTTTTTTATTGTCTAAAACGATGCAAGTTGTAGTCATAGACACAAAAAAAAAACGCATCGCAAAAAAAAATTTCCCGCGCGCGCGCGCGCGCGCCTTTTTAGTTTTGGCGTTTATATTTCCCGCCTCTCACCTCCTCGCTTCTTTTGATCGGTGACATCAAAAATCAGGAAATTTAGAAGCTTTGTAGGTGACATTTCTATATCATTTAATAACGGCAATCGTAAAACATGTTTTTTAACGCAATTGCGAACGCACAACGGCCCGTCTTTTTGAAATACCGAAAATCAGAGTTCGGTGTGATGTTGCTTCCTAGATTTGTACCCTCCCTCGGAAAACTTGGCGGCGCTCGTCGGCGAGTCGGGGAAGAAACAGGTTTTTTCCCGCGCCGGCGCCCGTCTATCCCGCAGGCTCACCTTGGGCTCGCTTGGGGTCGCCCTGGCAACGGCGCTTTGCTTCATAGCGTGGAGCGGAGGTCCGAAAGAAAGTCGAGTCGCAGGAGACCGCAAAATTTGACTCGCTGCACTGGCGCGGATCGCGCGGGAACTTCAAATTCGGCATTTGGAAATTGTTTTTTTAATTCACAAATACTGAATTTTCAAGTTTCAAATTTTGAGGGTAATGTCCCGGCATCGTTTTCGATCGTTTCGGATAATAAAAAAAATATTATTTTGATGTGTCAGTGCCCCTTTAAAAAACGGCCCGTGACCACGGAAAAGAGAGTGAGCGCGACTCAAACCGGCCAGTTCTCGATCGGCGGTTTCGAATTTCGAACCGTAAATTCTGTTCTGGGTAGTTGGGCTCTCATATGTCACATACAACTAAAAGCCTCGGCGGGCATAAATACCCTGTCAGTGTCCCTTTAAGGCAAACTTGTCCCTATTCCAGGCTGGAATTGCAACAACACTGACACAACCTCTGGACGTGATGAAGACCAGGATGATGAATGCCAAGCCCGGGGAATATGCCGTAGGTGTCTCGACGCTTGTCTATTGATTTTGTAAACCAACCGTAGAAGACCGGGCGTGTACCCGTGTCACAGTAAGCACCCACCCGCTCGCTGCTTTTAAAATGTTTGAAAAATCGGTGTTTGACGTTTAAATGCCTCACCTTTAACTTCCGAGATAACTTAGAAAACTCAAATCGTCCCCCGCGGCAGCCGCTTCTCCGAGCACGCCGGCGCATAGCGGAGAAACTTGACACGTGTATGCTGAAGCAAAATGTGCATGCTGGTCCAAAGCGATGCTGAGCCGTATATTGGAAGAGTCTGGCCAGGAGACGTGGCAACGAAGGCACTGGAGAGGAGAAAAGTGAAGGGAGGGGGAGAGTGCCGAAGGAGCGAGAGGGGAAGGAGGAAGCAAGGAGGAAACGACCGCCATTTTGACGCAACACGTTCTCGGCGCAGAGCACTGTTGAGGCTATGCGTCGTCTGCTACGAGCCGACTTCTTTTTCGCTTGAATAGAAGTTTGCGGTCAAACGTCGAGAAAACTTCATTTGTTTGATGTTTAACCCACTGAGGAATATCACTTATATCATTTTTTTGCCAGAGCCAGCGAAATAAAAGGAAAAAAGTGAAATTCGGATGTCAATCCCATGCATTCCACTGAGCGAATGAATGAAAATGGCAGCCTTCCCCACACAGCTGAGAGCAGCCGAAAGTTCACACGCATGCGCTCGCACCACTTACTACTCGGCGCTGCGGGCCGATTGGCTTGCTCGGGAGGGGGGCGTTACGGCGGCGAGATCGTAAACTGGCCAAACTCTCCCAATATACGGCTTTGAAGCGGTGAAGCCTACCCCCTCAGGCCTCCATGCTGCATTTTTTTCTCTCGGACCTATTAAAGGAGCTGTGCAACGATTTTAACGTTGAAAGAATTGGCGTCTTCTACTTTTGACATTGTTCATCTTGTCACAAAGGACAGAAAACACACCTCCTTCCTTCGAAACGTTGCGATTCTGCCACGTAATCGTGAGGCGAAAATTAGGATATTCCCCGACCTGCAGCCGTGAGCGGCGGCCATGAGAAACACGCGCCATGACGTCAATGGGGGTCTTGTAGAAATATAGCAAGTTGTGCGAATATGTGCTCGATAAAGGTAATTTTTCTATAAATCTTGTCGTTCCAACATAAATATACATGCGTCAAAAACCTGGTATCATCGACAAACTTTTATTATACGGAGTTTTAGTGGCGGCATCTATCCTTGGTCCACAAAACCGTCAGCTCTATCTGCTACCGCGAACAGCCGCCAGAAGCCGAAGGGGGAGGGGGACAGAGCCGGACGGGTATGGCCGGACCTGGATGAGACTTTCCTCCTTTCACCATATTGTTTGCGCTGTGTCCGCCAGCACGTGGTCCCGCGGTCGCGAGCGGATGAGTTCTCGCTGCTCACTGATGGCTCTAGAGAGAGAGCTTCACCGGAACCCCGCGCAAACCCCATTGACGTCACAGCGCACGTGACTCGGAAGGTGGTGAAGGGGTTGAGAGGTGCCGAAAACTTCAATCTTTGTCCATTTTTAGAATAAAAACTAGGACATGCAGGCAAAAGCGGTTTTTTGTTCTTTACTTCAGAAAGGTCGAGACACCAACTCCCAAATTATTTAAGCAAAGCACTGAAACTGTTGCACAGGTCCTTTAAGCGCCCATCCACCGGTCTTCCATGATTATCTCCCGATATTGGGTGAGCGCTTCCAAGGTACTTTACGGTAATTGTTTGAACTGGACCTATTGTTCCTGTATAGATGATAACCTGTTGCAGTGCCTGCAATCACTAAGTATTTAATACAGCACTGAAGCAGATATACTTTGATGGAAGCATGGGGTATCTATGGCACTAATGTCAAATGGCTAATGAAGACAGATATTTTGCCACAGAAATCGATTTAACAATTTATAAATTAACTCTAATGATGTTACTCTTTGTGATACTGAGGGGAAAAGAAACATTTATGGGATACATGTTTGATTTTCATAGTTATCTGCCCTGAATATGGCACATCTGCTTGAGTCTCAGCAGAAGTCTGAATTTTTACAATTTTTTAGTGTCTTTACGATGTGTTTTGTGCAAAAAATGTTTTTCTGAATTTTTCTCTTTTTTTTTTAATGTAACATGTTTTTTATCTGAGAGCTGAAACACTATTTTGGGAAGCAGTTCCGAAATTTAATTTTCTTCATCCTAAAGGTTAGGTACCGTAGTATTACTCGAGTATAACCCGCACTATTTATGAAGAAAACCTGAGGGTTCGCTTTCCGCGGAGCACGCGGATTGCCAATCACCGCGATCGACAGCATGATACCAGCTGTTTACAGGATACAGATAACGTCTTTGCGCAAAGATACCATCTGTGAAGGTTGCATTTGTATGGAGAGTCATGTTCTTGATCTAGTCTATTGGCTATGTTATTTATGCGCAACGCGATGATTGGCTGTACATGTGTGTTGCGGGAAAGTAGACACAAGGGCCTTGTTCATAAATAGTGCGGGTTATACTCGAGTAAATGCGGTATGTTTATCAATATCAAAATGAAGTGTTTTGTTCCGTGTTTTTTTCTTTTATTATTTGAGAATTATTGTTATTTGTCCAACGACTAGTTCAGTGCATGAAAATGTGATTTTGGGCTAATGTTGATATTCTTTTGCTTTCTGGCCTTCTAGACTGGAGCATCTTGGCTGAGGCTGCAGTGTTTGCATAGTCTCACGCATGCAGATGAAATTCTCTTCGATGCATAATCACTTTCTTTTGTCTTTTGTGCATTTACAGAGTATATGGCACTGTTTCATAGAAACGAAAAAGCTGGGTCTCGGGGCATTCTTCAAGGTATGTGGTTGGTCGATTATGATAAATGTCATGGTTTGGGGGTTACTCTCCTAAAGTTGGTCGTCAATCTCAATGTTCTGTGGAGAATCCACGTTATGTATAGGAAACATTGAAACAGATTATATACCGGTCTTAAAGTTGTTTTCACCTCATTACTTCTTTTTTTTTTTTAACTCTGATAGTTTGATGTGTTAAAGTATGTCTAAATAATGTTGAAGTATAATGACATGGCTTTATAAATGTAGTTGCCACACTTAAAGGGCAACTCCGCTTCATTTTTGATATTCAGAAAACTATGCAGCCCTCTTCAGTATCATATAGGAAGACCCCATGTCAAATATTACAATCTAATTCCGTCTGTATATTTAATAAACTGGCCAGCAAACTTTCAAATGAGCCAAGTCGCCGAAATCTGCCAACTCTAGCGTGCGACGAGAGGCGCAATTGTCAGCGCAGTCAATGCGACGGAGTTGGAGCGGCCAACGTTGAGCCACTACGTCGGAGGCATGTCTATGTCATTCTCACGTTTTGTTTGTTTTTACTTCTCAGAGCGAAATTGAACGATGACGTCATGAGTTTCTCCTCCCGTTGTTGGCTCAACGGCGTCCACGTGATCACCGTAACGCGGATGCACTACCTAGTTTGCGCTGCCCTGCGCACTTATCGGTCTGTTTCTCCGCTCCCCCTCTCCTCTTTCGGCTTCTCCCCTTCCCCCTCTCCCCCGGGCCATCACCGTCCACGCCATGCGAAGCGACCTGCCCGCGTCGCGTGTCTTGTACCTCGCCCCCACGAACGTCACAAGACCACGTGGTTCGACGTGACGTGGCCATGACTCTGTCGACACGAGATCAATGTTGCCTGACGCAACCGAAGTTTCGGTTTCAGTATCAGCTGATGTTTAAATTAAGATTACACAAATAATATTCCACATTTCGCGAATCCGAAGACGTTGAGCTGTTTAGTAATGCTTTGTGAAACGGAATCGCATATAAGCCTAAATTTTTCGGAATTGAGCGGAGTTGCCCTTTAAAGGGGGGCACTAAAACGGTTTTTGAGTTTGTCTTCTTGTGGTGCTACCTCAGCCTGTGCGCTAGGCGAGCTGAAAACTCCAAAATTACGTCATGCTTGGCCTAGTTTTTCTTCTGCAAATGGCACTAATGACCAATGGCTAATCTTGTTGCAGTCTTTTTAATGTGTTTTTGGTGAAAAACAAAGCTATGCACAATCATAATCCTGACTGTTATGGGACGCTTAAGGTACATACAGTAGAATCTGGATGACACGATTACGGTTCATCCGAATTTCGGGACTGCACAAATTTTTTCAAGTCCCCGGCCGAAGTCCCTCAAGATTAATGAGCGCGTTCAGTAGCAGCTCCGAGAATCAAGGAGCTCGCTCTCCTTACACTAGATGGCAAAACGTGACCTCCGGTGCGCTTTGCTCCAGAGTAAAAGAGTCGCGCTCTCGTACACCGTGTCCTGAGACGGCGCGTGAAGAGTGAAAGGAGCGCGCGGTATGACGTATTTCGGGATTGCTGACGAAGTTCCGGTGCTGAAAGGGGAAAAAGAAACAAAATGGCGGGAGAACCTCTGTCGGCTGCGTTTTGCTTCGCTTTTGTTAACGAAAAGTTCTCGAGATGAAACGAATGACGCGTTTAAATTTTGTTTCCAGCCCCAGCTCTTTTCGGAAAATGTCTTGGAGCGTATTTCGTTTGTTTTGGATATTCTAACAAACCACGTAAACGTTCATTCGACACGGTGTTTTGATTGCCTTTGGACGGAAACTTTGTGATTATCGACGATAGTCCTGTTTGTGCAGAGCTGAGTAAGGCAGGGTCTGAAGGGGACTTTGGTGCTTGGTTGGACGCTCGTGCAGAACATGATCCCGATTAATGTTCTCTTTGCGTAGCTAAACCGGGGCGTATGCGAGCACGAGACGGTGGCGGACGCTCGCTTCGGCCGACAAAACATTGACTGCCGAGCACAACCAACTTTTCATGCGTTTACGAATACATTTTATAGAAGGTTCGTAGAGAAGTGCAGAGCAAACATATGGCCGTCTAAAAGTATTGTAACCAACGGCACAGATTCGCTGAGCTCCATATTTTGCATTGTGTTAGAACGTTTTTGTTGGTTTTTATAACAGCAGCTGCCTTTGCATCGCCCTGCGAAGGGATCGATCGCTTTGGATCGCTTCAAACAGCAGCGCTGATGTTTTCAGTCGCTCGCTTTTTCTCCGACAACCTTGTCGAGGCTTCTTCAATACCGGCGTCAAATAAAAGCGATCGTGCTCGGCGTCATCTGCTTTCATTTTGTTCGGAGACTGTCTGCCACAGGGGAGGAGATGGCAACTGCGTTGGAGCAGCTGAAGAGCCGCTCTTTTTGCTGTTCAGTAGGTGCTCGAAGAACTCCGACTTGAGTTACTCCGTTCAGAGCTGAAGGAGCCGCTACTGAACGCGCCCATTGAATTACGTTTCGGGATAGTCCGAATACTTTCTCGGGCCGCGGTGGATCATACGAATGATGATCCACAACAATTATGCATCCTTTAGGGCGGCATCACTCGGCTGCTACAACCGTAGCGGCCGTTTTTGCGTCATTTTTTTTTACGTTCTTTCTACATACGTGCTGTGCAATAAAAAACCGTGCCTGCTTTCCAAAATTCGAAAACATACCGACGTCCAGTGTTGCTTCACTATATCGTATTTACTCGCATAATGAATGCAATCGCATAATAAATGCACGTCCCAAAACGCATACTAATATTTGGTCTTTTTTTCCCTCTCGTAATGAACGCACTTTCAATTTTCGGTTCCGCAAGTCTTGAATTGCGTCCAATTTAGCTAGCCACCAAGCCAATTTTCTTTTGCTGCCAAGCAGTCGGGCCAAGACAAGCCACTCTCGTAATGGCTGCAAGCAGGCGCAAGTGCGTGGTTGCGGAAGTGATCATCCGTGAAACCGAGCGGCGCGCACACTTGACGAAGCTTGGGTCGAGGAATTGTCCAACTCCCGGACATTCTTCGCCTGTCGGATGCATTGATGTCAGCAAACATGCCGTCGTCTGTGGTCCGCTTTCGGGCAGTGAGAGAAAGTGATTGGGCCTAACAATGGTCGCTTTGCTCTCCATTCTGAGCGAGCTTCGTAGGGCGCTTTTCCTTAGGCAAAAGGCACACCGAAAGCGCCCTAAAAAGGTTCGCAATTTATAAAGCATGGTTACTGTGGCGCGCCCCTGACCTGCCTTGGGTGCGCCTCAATCGGTGGAGACGTGCCACAGTTCCTTGCCGTGTCATATTGGCACTTAATATGACATTTGCACAAAGTGTGTAAATGCAGAAATTTTACCCCACGTAAGAAACGCACCCCCCCAAATATGTGTCAGTTTTTCGGGAAAAAAAGTGTGTTCAAAATGAGAGTAAATATGGTATGTGCCGTGCAATCAGTAACCGTGGCTGCGTTCCAAAATTCGAAGACATACCGACGTCCAGCGCTGCTTCACTGTATCTGTTGTCACGTGATTCGAATTCGACTTGCTAGAGTAACTCGCATTCACCTATTCCAGGGCTGCTGCTTTATTTTTGTTGTCACGTAATAAACGTTAAATTAGCCATGTTTGAGATGTTGTCTATTTTCTGTCCCTTCTATTTACGTGCCCTTCCTACCCCAGCCTCAGGTTAATTCAGCATGGTTAATATTCATCAGTTCTCCTGCACCCTTATATTTTTTATAATAAACAGGTTTTAGTAACAGTCAATCACTCGAGTGAACATGGGAAATGACATTCAAAATCAACGTTGATCATGTGATCGTCAACGAGCATGCATCGGCAGAACTGTTTTGTTTGCACACGCACGTTAGTTGAACTTTGTGCGATTTCCTTCAACCAACTTTCGGAAGGACGTCCGTCATCTGCCCAGCTTGAGTTGCCACTCGATTCAACATGTCTCGCAAGAGAAAAGCGCTGTCCTTCAAAGAGAAGCTGGAAGTTCTGAGGAAAGTGGACGAAAACCCTAAAAGAAAACGCGCGGACTTGGCGAAGAAGCCAGGCCTGGCACCATCGATGGTGCCAGGCCTGGCTCTAACTAATGACGAGCAGCCGCTGCCGACTGCTGAAACACTGTATGCCCTAGACGTGCTGCGGCGTAGGGCAAGCTCGATAAGTGTCAGCAACGACACGTGTGCGCACTTTTACGCATTTCAAAAGTGTCTCCTGGGTAACATTTAAAAAAAAAAAGAAGACTCTGCAGAACATTACAGACTTTTCTGGCCGGGAGTGTTACCAATAAATTGCAAGTAGCCTCACCCTTTGCTTTCGTGTTCTTACTTGGCCTGCTTTTTGTTCCTACGAATGTCGGACGGCACAAGTATTTTTTGCGACCTCTCGAGATTCGTATTGTCGCGGTTCTACCGTAGGTCGGGATTATCGCCATCGAAAAGACAAACTCAAAAACGTCTTGTGTGTCCGGGGTTGCACTTCAGTATGTTTGGCGAGACCAAATTTAGGTTTTACCAGGGGTCGAGCATGTGCTCGGCGTCCTAAAATAACTGGTGCTCCTTCTTTCCCAGGGCTTTGTTCCAGCGTTTGTGAGGCTGGGTCCTCACACCGTGCTCACCTGGATCTTCCTCGAACAGATGAGGCTCAACTTTGGCTCCATCAAGGACGTCAAACCCAAGGCACCGTGATCTTCCAGTCAGAAGGCAAGACATGGGATCTCTTGCATTTCATGCTCCTTGCTACTCTCCCAGGCGAAAATCAATCCACTTCCAGCTGGATTATGGAACTGGAAATGAGGCAGTCCAGCTGGATTCCAGCTGGGTAATCCAGCTGGAAGTGGGCTGATTTTCACCTGGGCTGCCTTTTCCGCTTACTACCGACAGTTGGGTACAGGAACACCAACCCATGTATTGCTGGGGCATGCCTGGGGTGTAGTCCCTTACAAAGGATTTTTTACGAGGAGCAACACCTGCCTCGAAATGAATGTTCCATTCTTCTGGTGCACAAACAGTGCTCAGCAAGTCTTACGTCAAGTGTTTCCCTAAACTCTCAATTATGTGTGTAGAATCAATGGGTCTCGCTCGAGTTAGGGAACTTTGATTGCAATCGAGCCCATTCATTGTGAAACCAGGTACAGAAGGTTATTGTCTATATCAGTGGCGTAGCCAGGATTTTATTTCGGGAGGGGTTCAACGGCATCCCCCTCCCCCTCCTCAATGACGCAGGGTGAGCTCGCCGAGACACGGACGCTCAGGCAAAGATTAGGGAGGCGCTGTTAAGATAAAACGGGTAACGCTGCATTGTCATTTTTCAAAACGGAGCAGGCTTCCTTTACAGGAATACGGGCGTGGTGGCTCACTGTTCTACAGTCGTTGTAATTGCGGCCCACCAACTTTAAAAGCTTCCTCACAGCACACAACTCCCTCCGCTTTTCGAGCTAGCACTGCAATACCAACGCGTGAAGGCCAGACAAAACACAAAAATAGCTATACTTTCACAAAAAAAAAAATTTAAACAGCAAAAAAAAAAAAATTGACACTGAAAAATTGGAGCAACCGACCACGCACAAACACAATAGGGGCCCATATTTAGTGCGAAGGTAATTCTGAACAATTGCAACCAGTGGCGTAGGCAGAGGGGGGGGTTTGGGGGGGGGTCGAAACCCCCCCCCCCCCCTCCCCCCCGAAATGCCAAAGCTAACACCCCCCCCCCAACAGGGCCCGCTCGCTCCCCTGCTCACGCAGTCGGTTTTGCACGAGGCACGGAGCAACGGGGGAGCACGGACCATCTCCAACTTAGTATAGGCTTTCAGGAAAATTGTTCGTGGGAAAGAAAATGCTCAAATTAATAAAATATGCAATATTCTTAATTCATGTTTATTCGATGGGATGCGGAACTTGATCTTAGATATATAGAGAACGGATATTTCGAAACATTTGTGGGGTGAAGGATGGCAATTTCAAGGCAAAGTATAACAAACTAGCCTCACTAAAATACACAGTTCAATCAAACCAAAGTGAACATAATAAAACAAACACACAGTGATAATATAAAACAATGTCAGTGATGTAAGGAATAATAAATGAATTGTAAAAAAACAATTGCACTGTAAGCAACGGGTGGCGCTGCGCTCACGCACGGCTTTTGTGATCAGAATTACGTGCTTTCGACTAGAAATTACCGCGAATAAAAAGGTAACTGTGACTAGTTATATTAGAAATCAATTTACAGGTTCTCTTTATCATCTCATTTATGCCAAGCGCCTACACATCAAAAATGCAGCCACCTGCATTCACGGAAAAAACTATCCCGGACGTTCTCCGCTTGAATTTTATGTCGCGGTGAACATTCAAAAGTGCTATACTTCTTTTCAGCTTGGGTCCAGACGCAGGCGATGCTACAAGCGCGAGCTCCGGGCTCTCAGCGTCCCTGCCAAGCAGGCGCATTCGTGCAATGCAAGCACTGTTCAGGGCCACATGCTCACGCCTGTAGCATTGGCTGCGTCTGGACTTAAAAGGCAACTCCACTCAAAAAGTCGACCCAATATAAATGGCTGATATCCCTTTTAGGGGGTCAAAATACGACCATACCCAAAATATCACGTCGAATCGACTAAGCATTCCCGATTATAACCAATATTAAAAACGTTCCACCAGCTGGGTTTGCGGCCCGACAGCGGGTGAGCAATGCTCGCACCGGGTGACCCAGTGAAGCAACGCTAGGTAATGACGTAGGTTTCGTCCTATGCAACCGTACGGACGCCTCGAACGCTTCGTTTCCTGCAGCATTCTGCGATTCTGCTGACGGCAAGAGGTGCTTACCGCGAGTCGAGAACTGGGCTAGTTGGTAGTTACGAGGAAGAAAAAACACAGCACCGGACCGGCCTTGACTTTCAATTAAAAACAGAAAATGAAAGCAAACAAGAGAACATGGAACCACACTTGTTCGATAACACGATGGCAATCGTACGAAAAAATTAATCTCCATTTTTAAAGCATGCTGAACACGGTAAGTGGTACGCTGCGTTCACGTAAGCTTCCATCACGCAATATGTAAGTGTGACAGCCAGAGATCGCGAGTGACAAGCAAAACAAATTGCTTTGTGCGATGCGCTATCGTTTGAATACGTCAGCTATTGTCATCTTGCATTTTTGGTTGCGGTCTATATACTGTAAACGACTTAATTTTCGCGGGCTCAAATTTTCGCAAATTGGGCCAAAGCTGAAAATTTGAAATTATTCGCGGGTTCTAATTTTCGCGAATCGAGTGTAGCTTCCGTAGTGTTCACATATTGCCCGAATTGTTCGCGGGACGTATTTTTCGCAAATTGTAGGCGATTCGCGAAATTCGCGAAAATTAGGTCCCCGCGAAAATGTAGTCGTTTGCAGTAATTAATTTTTTCGTCGGAGCTGGGAACGAGTCTGAACGGTGCATGACACTCGAGCCGACAGCGCTATACACATTTGCAAGCAGGACGTCTAGGCGCCGCTTATGGTGGCAAGCCCGGGCAATCGCAAGCCTGGAAAAGTTGCCTTCACGTGCATAATGCACGTGCTTGCAAGCATGGGGCACTGGCCAGGAAGACAAATTTGTAATCGTCTATATCTTGAGCGTAGTATACATAAGTCCGGAATGGTTACGAAGAGGTCTGAAGTACGAGAAACGCGGATGACATCAAACACTCGCCGCTCGATCGCAGGTCGCAGCACCTCTAACTAGCGTACACATAAAGACACCATTGCTTTAACAACTTGGACCGCTTGTGGATACCATCTGTCGCATCTGCCTCCCATTATTTCTCTTTCTTCTGGCCTGCGAGTAAGAAACAAATACAGTCACGCTGCGCCGGAACTGACCGCGTCATATTAATTATAGCAGTCGGATTCGCTTTTTGGCAGGCACATTTATAAATACATACTAACACTTACTACATTTGGTGCATATTTACAAAGTGCAGCGGTAAAACGAAAATGTGAACTTGCCTTCCATTTTCAAACTCCAAGTGCGACTGAGCCGCCTGTGTCGGTCCGTCGGAACAGGAGGGCGGGACAAGACCTACGTCATGCCATCGACGCGCAGCTGACTATCAGTGTTGCCAAGGTGCCCGAGCCGGTAATTTCGGTTTCGCCGTGCCGCCGGAACGAACCTTGGATACGCGATATTTACGAAACTATACACACTACCGGAAAACAAATTATATCTCGTGATTCAGGGTTGCCGACTTCGACTAAACAGATCATAACTCGAAAATCGTAAAATTGGAGAGGAGTTGCCCTTTAAGCTGAAGCGAAATATAGACCGAGCAGTCGCTCATTCGAAGTGGACGCTCTCAGATATGTTTTCAACCGTCGTAAAGAAGAGAACGAGCGCTCTGCTTCCGCCGTTGTTAAGAACAGAGTCGCTGTAGGATCTTGAGGAGACGATGGACATTCTGAAATAGGGCCTCCGGACAGAGGGTGACCGCCTGTAGCGCAGGCGTGACTGGGCGTTTCATGTTTCTCCCTCTTGCATTGGGATGCCTAAAATTTCCCTATTTCTGGCGAAGTTTCCTTCACTTTGAAAAAAATTGTCGCTCACGGATGCGATGAAGTCCATCTTGCTTTCTGCTTTGTATGTCGATGTGGTATCCGATGCAATTCCTTATTAGATTTATCTCTTCGTTGCGCGGCACATCAGAAACTCCGAAAAGACAAGCCTTGATATTGTCACTACGCATAGGCGCAAGGCTAGTAAAGTTCCTTTCCACGTTCGGCGTGTAGTTTCTTTGTGGTGCGTCATGTCATTTCTCCGAGTGACGGAACGACGAGTTCGGACTGATGACTTCTCCTTACCCCGAGGATATGCTGCTGCTGCCTTTGGGCCACGCTGCAAGATAAAACGGCCTAGCAAAGATGGCACTCTCTTTCATTCGGCATCTGGTTCTGTAGCACGGATTTGTTAAACCTTTTATAGATAATAGATTTTGGTATTTGTGATTGTTCAGAATTACCTTCGCACTAAATATGGGCCCTTATAGTGTTTGTGCGTGGTCGGTTGCTCCAATTTTTCAGAGTCGAAAATTTTTTTTCTTTGCTGTTTAATTTTTTTTTTGTGAAAGTATAGCTATTTTTGTGTTTTGTCTGGCCTTCAAGCGTTGGTACTGCAGTGCTAGCTCGACAAGCGGAGGGAGTTGTGTGCTGTGAGGAAGCTTTTAAAGTTGGTGGGCCGCAATTACGACAGCAGTAGAACAGCGAGCCACCACGCCCGTATTCCTGTAAATGAAGCCTGCTCCGTTTTGAAAAATGACAATGCAGCATTACCCGTTTTATCTTAACAGCGCCTCCCTAATCTTTGCCTGAGCGTCCGTTTCGGCGAGCTGACCCCGCGTCATTGAGGGGGGATGCCGTTGCAACCGCTCCCAAAATAAAATCATGGCTACGCCACTGATCCCAAATACCAAAATCTATTACCGCGCGGCGCCCCCGCCGGCTTTACGGCTTCCGTGACGAGGCATCTGCGTTGCTGTGCTTTTCTTTGTGTTTTATTTCTGAGGCGCATCCAATGACATATCTTTATGGCCATCTATCGGACATAACGCTGGCGCCTTTTTGTGTGATGGGACATACAAGGATTTTGCCTTAAAAGTTTACTTTGAAAGTATATCGTATTTATAGTACTTTACTTCAAGTACATTGCACCCGGTGAACTTGCTACTTTACTTGAAGTATGTAACATTTCGTTTACCTTGTACTTTACTTTAGGTACTTTTGTAGCGTGAGTTACACTGGCCGAGGTTGAGCAGTTTCGAGTGGCTCTCATAATGAGCCGTGCTCATTATGCAAGCCGTACTCATTATGCAGAGCGCGCGGCGGCGGAGCTCCGCATAATGAGCACGACACATGGCGCCGCGCGCTCCGCATAATGAGCATGCATAATGAGCACGGCTCATTATGAGAGCCACGCAAAGCCGCCGCCGCGCGCTCTTCCGTCGCCGCGCTTGCCTCACCCGCCTTGCCGGTCTGCACATTCCAGAGGAGTGCAGTGATGTGATTGCTGCGCCAAATGCGCCAAACTGCGCCAAGGGGCTATCCCTGCTACGTCCTGCTACATTTCGCCAAAATATGGGTAATCTGTGCCAAGCCTGCGCCAAAGGGACCATTTCGGTCGCCTTTCAAAACCAAAACTAAACTGAGTAGCGTAATCGAGCACGCGTGTGTTATGTGGCGCAAGCGGTCCGATAGACGTGGGTGTGTGCGGACACTCCGACGCCGGCGTGCCGGGTACAGCCATGCCGTCATGCCGTGAAACGAAACCACGTTTTTGTGCGGCGGGAGTAACTTTGTGAGCTGAAGCACTCGCTCGTGAAAGCAATGGCCGTGAGAAAACTATATTTCGTCCCTGCTTTCCAGTCACCGTGGTTGTGCGACGTCGGGTGTTGCCGTCCTCATGTCGCTGCAGATATGGCGCTAAGTACCGCCGCGTGTTTATCAACATTCCTGTTCTTGTTTAAATCGTACGTTGCTACAAAAATCCCCCTTTAACTCGGACTGCTCTGTCGAAGTATTGATTACCTAGGTTTCTCTCAGTGGGCTTCCTTCCGAGAGAGACCCCGGTACTGAAAAATCTGCCGCGAAAGAAAGTTGGTGAAGAGAAGTGAGCTCAAGGAAAGAAGAAAATGTCTGCACGCTGAACCTGTACAGCACGCTTGTTTGTCTTGAGTTCAGTGGTTACACAAAGTGCTTCAAGAACGTTCTGACCCTGGCTCGCAATGTTTTGCATCAATGCGATCAGGCTTTTTTTTTTAAACTTAAAACAAATATTTTTTATTTTTATTTTTCTAAGAATATCTGCTCCAAAAGCCACTTTTGCTGCCCCGAAACACTGTCTTGGCTGTTCCAAAAGTCACTTTTGCTGCTCCAAAACACTGTTTTGGCTGCTCCGAAAGGTGCTCCAAAATGGCTTAGGCCAATCACGTCACTGGGAGTGACGTCACAGCCGCGGCAGACGCACTGGTGCCGCCGCGTGCCCAGCTGTGAGCCTCCAATGCGCAGTAGCCAAGTCTGACGCTGCACCGGAGCCGCTTGATAGCGCCTCTCATTTTATGCGCATAAGCTCACGCTACATATATCCTGGCATAGCCGAGCTAAGCCACCGCAATTTTTTTTAGATGTACTTTACCCAACACTGGTTCTGGTAATATGGCCACCTGGCATCAAAGAGCTTTTGGACAGAGATTCAGATCTGCATTTTGACCTCACTACCGCTTTGCCCTAGCACTTCAATGCAACACATATCGAGAAAAGCGCTACTCCCAGTCTGGTACTTGCACGCTGCCACTTTCCTGCAGTAGCCCCATGCACAGAGGGAAAAGCGCCCCTCTCGAACTGCTGTACGTGTTTGTGGGGTCGCTTTCCCGCACACTGGTCATGCGAATGGAAAAAGTGCACCTCAGAAGCTTCCTAACACATGCGGGGTCGTTTTCCTGCACCGCACCCGTGCGCTCGGGAGAATACCCTCGTCGGGGCAGATGAGCTCTTGCTTGGCGTCGAAACTTTCGTTTTCATGTATGTGGACGTTGTGATTGCATTCTTCCGGCTGTAGTAATTTATAAATAAAACCAGAGCCATCACACGAGGAGGCGTGGTTTGTTTGCTTCCAAGTCTTCAAAAAAATGTTACTAGGATCAATCTTTAAAATTTAGAAGCAGTCGTATCTTTATGCGAGCATTTTGTGGTGTTTGACTGATGTCCCTTTCTGGTCTGACAACCCTGTCAGACTGGCAACATTGGGCCGACTCCCGGGATGAAGAGAACATTCTGGAATGTCGTCGTATGGCTAGGTTCTAATGTAGGCGAGCACGTTACTCATTGTTAATTTTCTGTCATTAATAAAGTGTTGCACCTACCAATGTGCCTAACTTAGCCAGGACCACAACACAAAGTGGCGACGAAGGATGGTTCGACGTCGACTGACGAACCGCAAGACGAGAGTCCTGGAGAAGTTAGCGCGACGCCGAGTGTGTTGACGGCGACAACCGAAGCCACTGTGGAGCTGAACGACGCAGCCAACAACGAGGAAACCATGTCCAAGATTGGGCAAGTGGAGCATTTCGACTCGTCACTGGGTTCCTGGTCTGCGTACGAGGAGAGACTGACGTCGTTTCTCAAGGTGAACCATGTGCCGGATGCCGACAAGGTTGACGCCTTCTTAAGCCTAATTGGGCCTACGACGTACATTCTTCTTAAGGGGAGATGCGGGTCGAAAAACGGCAATTTTTTTCGAAAAAAGTGATTTTGCTTTTTTTAGCGTTCTATTATCTTTGAACCTTCCTCTTTTGCGTGTAAAAAAATCAACACCGGAGATCATTGCAAAATTAGTCAGATATGAGTTTGAAGCCCGTCTCGCGATGGAAAACAGCGCAAATCTGAGCCATTTTCGAGCGCGTAATTCTTCGGATCGCGGCGTCGCCCGCCATCGCGTTTATTTTGGCGCGTAGGCCTAGCCGTTTTCTCTCCGAAACTGTCGTCGATAGTTTCGTATTCCGGTTGTAAATAATAAAAAATAAATGTCTTTCCCGCTGCAAACGCGCGTCGCCACTGGACTTTTAAATCACGTGATGCGATTGTGGGCCCGCCATTGGCCGAGAGCAACGTGCTGCGCGGTGAAGCTCGCTTGCTGTTCTAGCGTCGCGCTTCTTCTGAAACCAGAACCAACGACTTCTTTGATCATTCTGATTTCTTCGGGATGGACGTCGACCGAAAACGCGACTTCCGAGCTCGGAAGTTTCGGACGACGCACAAGTTCAGAGGAAGTCGCCAAAAAGGCAAGCGGAAAGCTTCGAAGAAGAAAAGTGCATCCGCGGGAGCTAACCCTAACCTCGGTCGGGGCGACGCTTTCGAGTCCGATCGCTCGAGTTTCATCGGCAGCGCTGACAAGTTCGTCAGTGCATCGGAAAAGAAGATCGGGATGTTTCAAAACGGAGAGAGAGCTGCAGATGACCGGGCAAGTACTGTGATATGCGAGATCGGCGCGATGAAAGCTCTCGTCAGTGGCGCGGCATGCTCGACTTGCGGAAAGTGTGAACTTGCTGTCCAGGAATCGGTCGCTAAGCGAAAGGGACTAGCATCTTTTCTGGAGCTGTGCTGCCAGAATGACGCGTGCCCTACGTCCGTGCTTTCATCAACCTATTCTTCGAGGCGTGCCTCTGCGGCTGAGAACGTCAGCGGGGAGCCGTGTGGCGAAACCAGAAACGGCAGCTCCCGGGACAGTTACGCCGTGAACGTCAAGGCAGTTGTTGCTGCACGCGCAATCGGAGTTGGACACGAACAACTTTCACGGTTTTGTGTACTCCTTGGTCTGCCGAAGCCCATGCACCACAAGACCTTCGCTGGGATCACAAAAAAAGTGCACCTCGCCGCAACAAAAGCTGCCGCTGCGAACCTGGAATTGTCCAGGAAGATGACAGCAGAAGAGGTGGAAACTACTCAGGTAGCCGTTATGTTTGACGGTACGTGGCAAAAGAGAGGACACAAGAGCCATAATGGCGTTGGCACAGCAATATCTGTTGACACAGGACTCTGTTTGGACACGGAAGTTCTCTCGAACTACTGTCTGAGCTGCAGCAGGCGCAAGGCTTTCGAGGATGAAGGAGAGGAGGAGGTCTGGCAAGCCTTCCATAAGTTGGTGTGTGAAAAAAACACTGCTAGCTCATCCCATGCCATGGAAACAGAAGCTGCAATGAGGATCTGGCAGAGGACCTCGTCGTATGCGACGCCTCTCCAATTCACGACATTCCTCAGTGACGGAGACAGCAAGGCGTATGCTGCTGTGTCTGAGGCAAACTTCTATGGGACTGCCCCCATTGTAAAAGAAGACTGCACGAACCACGTGGCAAAGAGATTGGGCACTGGACTCCGCAAGCTCAAGACGCCACTGCCACGGGGACAAAAGCTCAAGGATGGAACTATCCAGAAGCTGCAGAGCTACTTTCAGATCGCCATCACTAGTAACAGAGGAAGTGTCCGGGGAATGTACTGTGCTATCTGGGCATCTTACTTTCATTCCTGCTCCACTGATCTTGCCAGCAGCCACAAGTTCTGTCCAGACGGGGAATCTTCCTGGTGCAAACACAAGAGAGCACAAGCCCTGGGTGAACCAGCACCGCCACACACCCCGATCCTCACAACTGCTCAGGCCAAGGCCATACTGCCCATCTACAAGAGGCTGACGGAAGAAAAGCTGCTCTCCCGCTGCGTACAAGGGAAGACGCAGAATGCTGCTGAGTCACTAAACAGCAAAATTTGGATGCTGTGCCCCAAGACGAGGTTTGCCTCGCGCACTGTTGTGGAGATGGCCACTGCCATTGCAACCTTATGGTTCAATAAGGGACACACTGGCTTCGAGCAGGTGCTACAGGAGCTTGGCATCCTCCCGTCTCAGGAACTCATCACGCTCAGCAATCAGTGCGACAAGAAACGCATTGCCAGCATGACCACCAAAGGGACTGCGGAAGCAAGATCGCATCGCCGCCGAATGGTGAAGCGGGCTCGTGTTGAGAACTCTGCTCGCATGGACTCTGAAGGAGCCACATATGGCGCAGGACAATTCTAAACTTCTGTGTCGTCTTGCTAAGCCCTGGCATGCATTGTGGTCAAATTTCATGTCAATTAGTCTGCTCTTTTGCATTTGCACACCCATGATAACATAAAACATGTTTTTCTCCTTTTGCTGTTTTGAGTCATCTCCAAAGTTGTGCGCAAAAATTTTTGTACTTCACATAGTCCGATCCCGTTCAAATTTTGCATGCTTATGCTCTGAGGTGTGTAGAATGCAACTGTCAAGGTTCTGTTACAATGTGTATAACTATAGTCACACAAGTTGCAGAAAATATTTGTCTGCCCTCTGAACATGGCATTTTCGTGATCTCCAATTTTATTTTAAATAAAATAGATGTCACACGCACTATTCTTCTTGTTACTTGCAATCAGTGGTTCCCAGGGAACAAATTGGCCTATTTTACAATGCTCTTTCATACTTGTTGCAATGCCCCACAAGTGCACAAGGATGCAGTTTCTTTCATATATGTACTGCTTACAGAACATCGCCAAAAGCAGCTATGTCGAAACTAACACAAGATTTGGAAAGAGGAGATCAAGCCCTAAAAACAGTGAAATTTTCATTAAGCTACTTCAAATATTAAAAAAAAAGTTTTTCCCTGGAGCATGTCCCCTTAAGTCGTTGACAGCTCCCGTATTACCAGTAACGAAGTCACTAGCAGAGTTGACACAGTTTCTGCGAGACCACCTAGAACCAAAACCCTCTATTATCGCAGAGCGGGCAAGGTTTCATCGCCGTTGGCAGGAAGAAGAAGAGACTATAGCGCAGTTCGATGCTGCGTTGCGGAAGCTTGCCAAGACATGCGACTTTGGCTTATTCTTGGACGAGTCGCTACGCGACCGTTTTGTGTGCAGCTTGCGGCGTGTGGACATTGAACGGGCGCTCTTCGTGGAGGACAAGACACTAACGTTCCAGAAAGCAGTTGACCGAGCTACAGCGTTGGATGCAGCTATAAAGAGTGTCTCCGAGATGCATGGATCCAGTGCCAGCGGCACACAGGTCGACGGTGCTGGCGCCCACAAGTTGCAAAGCCACAAAGAGGATACCAAAACGAGAGGAGGGACCTGTTATCGGTGCGGTTCAACCAAGCATATTGCGAGTGCTTGCCCTCAGAAAGAGGCGGTCTGCTTTCAGTGCAAAAAGGTAGGGCACATTCAGCGCGTCTGTCGCTTGTCCCGTGAAAAGGAAAGGTCGCGAGGGAAGAAAAAATTGCTCAAGTCGTTCTCAGTGGAAGGCCGAGCAGGAAAGGCTGCTATCAAAAGCATGAAGGCAGCTTCAGATCAGCCACTTAGGGTGGAAGTTTTTGTAAAAAAAACTCTGTTGACAATGGAGCTGGATACAGGAGCGGCGGTGTCTGTGATTTCAAAGCGGCAGTACCACAAGAAGTTTGGTCACATGAACCTGAGACAGACGTCACTTCGGCTGCGGACGTACACCGGAGAAACGGTTCAGCCATGTGGCGTTATCGACGTAGAGGTTTCACACAACGGGCAAACAAAGCTTCTACCATTGTATGTGTTGGACCAGGTCGGACCACCACTACTTGGACGAGAGTGGTTGCAACAGCTACAGTTCGACTGGAAGGAAGTGGCTGGGCATCAACACGCTTCATGGAAACAAGAGGGGACAGACGCCTGTAGACAAGTTGCAGGAGATTCTGCACAAGCATCAGGAAGTCTTCTCAGACGAATTGGGGAAGATCTCTGGAGAAGAGGCAAGGCTGTTTCTGAAAGAAGGAAGCCAGCCCAAGTTCCTGAAAGCGAGAAGCGTTCCCTTTGCGTTACTGCCAGCAGTGGAGGAAGAACTGACGAAGCTAGAGACCATGGGTGTCATCACACCTACAACTAGCAGCGAGTTCGCAACTCCAGTTGTGCCAGTGCCCGAAAAGGATGGCTCCATAAGATTGTGTGGAGATAATAAAACAACAGTGAACCAGGTCTTGGACGTCGAACGGTACCCCTTGCCAAGGGTGGATGAACTTTTCGCAGTGCTGGCTGGTGGTCAGTTTTTCCAAAGTTGACCTCAACAGAGCTTATATGCGGGTTGTCATGAACGAGGACGCACGCAAATTGCTGACAATTGCAACGCACCGGGGCTTGTACCTGATGAACCGGCTGCCGTTTGGAATTGCGTCGGCGCCTGCCGTGTTTCAACGAATCATGGACAACATGCTGAAGGGCATCCCTGGAGTGACTTGCTACTTGGACGATGTGCTAATCACGGGCAAGACTCAAGAGGAGCACCTTCAAAGCCTGGGGGAGGTGTTGAAGAGGTTCGCTGAGCAGGGTGTTCGCATCAAGCGCGAAAAGTGTGTGTTCTTCCAAGACCAGCTCGAGTACTTGGGGCATGTGATAAGCCGTGAAGGAATTCGCATGTCCGATGAGAAGGTGGCTGCCTTTATGGATGCACCAGCGCCTGAAGACGTACAGCAGCTGAGATCACTTCTGGGAGCCGTAAACTATTACGGCAAGTTCGTCCCGCAGCTAGCAACTGTAGTGACCCTCCTCTACAGGCTGCTACACCAGGATGTTCAGTGGTCTTGGGACCAGAAGTGTAACGAAGCGTTCAAGAAAGTCAAGGAGCTTCTTACCTCTTCGAGGGTGCTGGCGCACTACGACCCAAAGGCACCATTGCAGCTGGCATGTGATGCATCGTCCTACGGCGTAGGGGCGGTACTGTCTCACATTGCGAAAGATGGAACTGCTCGACCGGTGGCATACGCTTAACATACCCTCACTTCAGCTGAAAAAGCTTATAGTCAGCTGGAGAAAGAAGCCTTGGCTTTGTTTGCTCTTCGGAGTGAAGAAGTTTCACTTTTACCTCTACGGTCGCAAGTTCTGTCTCGTGACAGACCATAAGCCACTTCAAACCATTTTTGGACCGAAGACTGGTATTCCGACACTTGCGGCAGCTAGACAGCAAAGGTGGGCAGTAACACTATCGGCATACAACTACTCCCTGGTATACAAGCACTCAGCCGAAAATGCGGAAGCGGATTGTTTTTCGAGACTGCCTGTGAACACACTTGCAGAAGAAGCTGACGAAGAGGAGTCTTTTTGCTCACTGCGGTTGCTTTCCCTACCAGTAAGCATCCGAGACATTGCCAAAGAAACTGTCCGAGACCCTCTGCTCAGTAGAGTGTTGGAATATGTCCTGAAAGGTTGGCCGTCGTACATGGCAGATCCCGTGCTGAAGCCGTTTTTCCAGCGTAGCACAGACCTATCGGCACCTCAAGGCTGCCTGTTGCTGGGACTAAGGGTCGTCGTGCCGGAAAAACTGTGACATCTGCTCCTGGAGGAGATCCACGAGGGACACCCAGGGGTTGTACGTGTTAAAGAACTAGCCAGGAGTTACTTCTGGTGGCCAGCGGTGGACACCGATGTTGAAAACTATGTGAAAGCCTGTGAGCAGTGTCAGCAGCAGCGTAACCGGCCAACGCAGGCCCCCTTGCACCCTTGGGCGTGGCCTACGAAGCCGTGGCAGCGTGTCCACATAGACTACGCGGGGCCCTTCAGAGGTAAAATGCTGTTAGTGGCCGTGGACGCTCACTCTAAGTGGCCGAAGGTTTTCGTAATGCAGTCAACAACATCGGGTACCACGATTGAAAAGCTGCAAGAACTGTTTGCACGTTTTGGAAGACCAGAGACATTGGTTTCAGACAATGGCACACAGTTTACGTCACATGAATTTGAAGATTTTATGAAAAGCATTGGCACGCGCCATGTGTTGACAGCACCGTACCACCCGAGCACTAACGGGCTGGCCGAAAGGTTCGTGCAAACCCTCAAGGCTGCTTTAAGCAAAGGAGTGGCCACCGAGTCTCTACAACAAACGTTGAACAAGTTCCTGTTGAACTATCGCAACATTCCTCATTCAACAACTGGGGAACCACCAGCTGTTTTATTGTTGGGGAGATGCCTCCGCACAAGGCTGGATGTTGTTAAACCGGCCATAGACGCCAGGGTGGCAAGACATCAGTTTCGTCAGACGACACAAAGAAGGTGCCAGGCACGAGTGTTCCAGGTCAACGACCAAGTGCGAGTGTTGAACTTTCGACCAGGGAACAAATGGTTGAAGGCCACCATACTGGCCAGAAGTGGACCAGTCTCTTACAAGCTGAAGGTACAGCTTGATCATGGTGTGGCCATCTGGCGCCGTCATCAGGACCACATCCGGCATGACACAGACCAAGAGGAAGAGGTACAAGAGGTACCATTTCCCTTGCAGGAGGGCAGAGTCGATGCTTCACCTCCGCCTTCAGGCCCATCAAGCCCGGTGCAACTGACAACAGGACCAGCTGCAAACACTCAAGCTGGCGGCTGCACCTTGGGGCAAACACCGGTGACTCCACTACGTCGCTACCCAGCAAGAGTGCGCCGTCCACCAGAGCGCCACTCACCGAACGTGTGACCTGGAACTGGGGAGGGGCCTTACAAATGAGTGTGGGGGAATGTGGTGTTTGACTGATGTCCCTTTCTGGTCTGACAACCCTATCAGACTGGCAACATTGGGCCGACACCCGGGATGAAGAGAACATTCTGGAATGTCGTCGTGTGGCTAGGTTGTAATGTAGGCGAGCACGTTACTCAGCAGTTAATGTTCTGTCATTAATAAAGTGTTGCACCTACCAATGTGCCTAACTTCGCCAGGACCACAACACATTTCAACGCTAGCTTGTTGAAGTTGAAATTCTGTCGGCCTTGTGAGCTCACTAAGCAATGAAAAAAAATGCTTTGGAGGAGCATTTACCCTGAACATTAGGGGTTCATAAATATACTTGAGCTGCTTTGCTGAAAACAAGATGTGCCACAAAAACTTGAGCATTTTTTATCACTGGACACCATTGATGGAATGACAAAAATAGGGTCAGAACATAGAATTTAGTTGCTCAATACCCAGTTTAAATAGGGCCGCAGTGCATGTGTTGATTTCAAAGGATACTTGCAGACACGCAAAAATCGGTTGTCATGATGTATTTTCTTGGCTACAATCCAAGGGCTATATTATATGTCTAAAAGCTTATATTTTATGAGGTGCACGCTATCTGCAGGTGAGGACTTTATGCGGATTTGTTTTTCTAGATTGCTCCCTATGACTAGACGTGATGGTCTTTGTAAACGGCAAGGTATACTAATAATGACTTATGTGTGATACAGTCTTTCGTTGTGAGCTAGTGAAGCAGCCACTTCCCAAAGTGTGCTGTGTATGAGAATCTTTTATGTTCGGACTAAAGTCGCTGGATCCTCGGAAAGTAGTGCCATCGCTTTTCCTGCCTGCTAGCAGGATACAAGCGGATAGTAGCATACTGACGACCCAAACCTCGCAAGGCGATGAACTGATCGGTCTCTGTTGCTGTGGCAATTACTGTTTCGGTCCTTTCAAATCTTTGAGGCCTCAAAGGGTCGTTCAGAACCAGCCTCGCCAAGATCACAGCAGAGTGTCATCGTACTAAAAGTGTTCCTCGCCGATATAAGCGTCTTTGGCACTGCACATGCAGTCAACTTATCAATCATGTTTATCTCCACGGATCTATCGCAACGATTTCGTTTTTATGGTACATTCGAAAGACGGGAACGTCATTTTGAATGCCGCCAAGCGCCGACCACACATGTGGCGGCGGTGCAAAGGTGCGTGCTTGTTTTAGCGGCGTGGGGAAAACAAGATCTTGGTATATAAGTAATGTCTTTGTAAAGCAACGTGTCACCTTGAATTTTAAGTGGCTCACCAGAAATAGAGAGATCAAGGAGAACCTGCTCGTTCCATGGACCAAAATGGTGACCATACGGAGAAGCTTGGCACTACTTTCCCACGATCCAGTGACCTTAGTATGCACTAGGCGCCAGGTGCAAACTATCTAAGAAAAATCCTTTGGCAGTTTGGTGCCATTTGCACCAAACTGCCAAAGGGCTTGCCCGCTACGCCCTGCTACATTTAGCCCAAATGTGAGGAATGTGCGAACATTCATATTGAAAATGCTATAATGGCTCAGGTCCCGATGCACGTCCAGGTCGTTGTGGTAGACTTGTGCGAATTTGCAGAACTTTTGATTTTAGCCACAAATCATGTACTATCCTATATGATCTCTCAGTCAGTGTCAAACACTGACAGTACTCGGAATGTCCGCAATATCTCTTGTTCGCAGTCTGCTCTGGTCTTGGCTTGGCTTGTGTTGACTTCACTTGGCCTGGCTTGGCTTGGCTCAAATTATCCAGTGCCCGCATTCCCGCATGGCGTGCTGCGTTTCTGCGGCGTGCGCGCGTTGTACAAACGCAAAAGCGATAAAAATGCTTTTTATGTTTTCTATTCGCCCCTTCACGTGGCCCAATAGCCAATGAATTCCCTCCCACACCCCCATTTCTTTTCCCACCCGATCTCCTGCATTGAGCCAGTGGGATGGCTTTCTCCTCTGGCTTTCTCCACACTCGTGCGCCTCGTGGCTGAACTCAATTCCGAGTATGACTCGAGGTGCGTTTTGGACCACGTAATTCCGAAAAAGAAAAAAAACTCGCGTTATATTCGTGCAAATACGTGATTTGAACTCCGTCGTTTAGTGGTCACCTTTATGTTTTGTCCGTTTGAGGTACAGTCAACAGAACAAAAATGGAACTAAATTAGGTGAAGCAGTAGAAGGAAGCTTGGGCATAACTTTAACGACTTTGACTGGATTGTTTCAAGAAGGCATACTTATCGTTCACATGCCGATCTCTATTATTATGAGGTTCTATGTACAAAATGTCATTCATTTCCATAATTTAATGGAAATTTTTTTTTTTTTTTTTAGTTTCAATTAAAGGACAACTCCGCTCAATTCCGAAGATTTCGGGATAATGAGTGATTTCGAATCAAAAAGCCCTAGTAAAAGACACTACGTCGTTTGCATCGCGAAAAATGGGATATATATTTTTAAATCTAATTTTAAACGCGAGCGGAAATCGAAACCGAAACTTCGGCTCCGTCCGGCAACAGTGGCCTCGGGCCGCCAAGTACATGGCCATCACGTGATACTAGATGTCACGTGATCCTCGGCCCAACGACGGGCGGGATGGTGGCGGGCGTGTGGCAGACGCGAGTGTCGTCTGCTCTGTACCGCACTCTTCGCCACGTTTTGGTGTCTACGGCATTCGACGACGTCTGCACAACTGCGGCATAAGTCTGCGCACGTGGTGTTCATAGTGTGGACGAAACTCCGAGAGACAATAATCACAAACGGTGAGACGACGACAGTGGTTGTGACGCGAAAGACGGCGGTAACGGCGGGACCACGGCGGGCGGCCGGTCTGCTCCCAAGAAGCGCGCTGCGCAGGCGCGTACGCCAATCACGTGGACACCGCTGAGCGCAGAGAGGCAACGTTGCTGACGTCATGCGCTACGCTCGATCGGAGAGGTAAAAACAAGCAAAAGGGGGCCATGAAGATGACGTTTAGCTCAATGTTGGCTCTGCCCATGCCGTAGCCTTGACTGCGCTGTTGGTTGCGCCTGAATTCGCCCGCTCGAGTCAGCCGATTTCGGCAACTTGGCGAGTTGCAAAGTTTGCCGGACCGTTTAAGAAACATTTAGACAGAACTGCGTCGTAATATTTGACGTGTGGTCTTCCTAGGCGATACTGAAGAGGACTGCATTGTTTTTTCAAAACCAAAAATGAAGCGGAGTTGCCCTTTAAGAATTTTTTGTTTTATTAGAACCTTTAGAACTTGAGTGAAACCTCAATTTGTGTGCTCAAGATTATTCTAACATTATTTTAGTGGAATATACTATTCAGTTTACATTTTGTTTCGTGCCTAAAATGACCATTCACAGCATTCCATACTGTCCTTCATCGATCAGCATTTTGTTGCCATGCCTAGTGCTCCTATGTACAACTAAACAGCCAGTGCTGTGTTTGAGGAAATCAAACCTGCGGTTGGACAGAATTGTGAAGGCAAACCAGGCACGTTTTATAGTGGGGTAGGCCAATGCTCGAATCTTAACACGTAGTATTCGCAATTGTTTGAACGAAAATGAAGTGTGTGCTTGTGCTTCAAAAGTATTTTCTGCTGCTTCATAATGGACGTTTGGCTGCTCCAAAAGGTGCTACAAAATGACTCGAATCGATCGCGTCTCTGTCCTTCATTCCAGTCTTTTTAATCCATGCAACGCATAGTAAGTGTCTTTCTTTTTTTCTTTTAGAAAGCATCTGCCAATATTTCTGTTGGCACCATCTGCCAGGCTGCAGGCTAAGGAGCGATGAACAAGTCAATTGCCACATTCCGCTAGGAACAGTGCCTACAACTTGGGATTTCTTCGAGTCGCTGTCTGCATGTTGTAAACAGTTTTTAAGTGTGGCTTGTACCAGTGTGTCGTTGTGAGCGACATTTCACGTCACTGACTCTCGATTGGTGCATCAAAGTTGCTCCGCAATGTCACGCATACATTCTGCATAACCCGGTGATTTAGAAACGGTGGTCGTGGTGTGGACAAGGTACAAAAAGGAGTGTAGCTCTATAGCCGTGTAGGAAAGATTGCGCTCTGGATTGTGATTGAACAACAGATTTCTTTTTGTATTTTTTGGGTGTGCGCAAGGTTGATTGCTGGATATATTTTGATTATATTATCCTTTTTGATGGAGTGGTTGCCATCGACTGGTCTTACTGAGTAGAAACAGGTTTGTGGAGAGAATAATTTTGCTGCAGCTTTTAGAGTGTGTCAGTTTGAACTGGCAATGCCGCCAGGTGCCGAATTATTTTTTTGCTACACCTGCTGGAGTGTTTATGCCTTATTACAAAGACTATCTGATTTCAGTGTGTGGGACAAAGGTCCTAGGCGTTTGAGGTGCATATAATAGTGATATAATTTTTATCGGGTAAGTTAAGGTAATCGAGACTTCACTTTTATCTCAGGAATTCTTATTACAGTTACGGCTCGTGATACTTTATTCAGCTCATTTCCAGGTTATACGTATGTGCATACTTAACGGATTACTAGATGGCCCAAACATTCTACACACCTTTAACGTGATCTGAAAAAGGTTGGTGCATAATGTTTTTAATAAAGTTCCTGAAACAATGGATACGTTAGTGTTGCTGGCCGTGAGTCACGGCCATCCATTTGTTTTGCCAACAGTATTTTTTTCTGTAATCCTAACTTGCCATTTTTGTCAGGATTTTGATTGTCTGCTGTTGCTTGGCTCATGTAGATCAAGTATTGGTGTCATGTTTAGCACCCCCATATAGACATATACAAGTATGGTTTTTGGGTGCTGCCATCTTCCTGGTGGCATATGTAGATCATCTGATGGTGAAGTCTTCCTAAGGCATACCCACAGTTGCTAGACTAGCACCCAAACAAAGCATTTTTCACAATAACCACAAACCAGCCTAGCTTTTGAAGAATGGTTGCTTGCAAGCGTCTGTAGAATGTTGTCGAGGAAGGTCAGCCGTGATGGCGAGTTGCCTTTCTAGTCGAGTGGCAAGAGCTGCTGGGTTTAAAGGGTGCCGTCTGTTGAGCCGAAAGATTGTTGTAGAAGAATCTTGATGTCTGCCTATGTTTTTAGTAGGTATGACTAGAGACACTGTTTTATTCAATGTTAAGGTGCTGTAGGAGTTGGAAATAGAACTGTATCTTTATTTTTGTACAGTGAAACTTATGCAATAAATTTCTCGGGAGGGACTATGGTCTCCAATGAACTTGGTTTGTGTGGGCATGGCAGAAGGCAGCGAGCTTGCTAGAGAAGGGAGAACTGAAGGATCTCTCTATTAGAAAGAGACATCCTGCCGCTTCCATCATGTTAGTGACCATAGTTCATCCTGTTTGCAGATGGGTTTCCCCGTGGCACATCTGTTCATTCCGATTCCTTGCTTTCTAGCCGGGCCAAAAAAACTTGCTGAAATACAAACGCAAATGTACTGACTAAAAATTGGCCGCATCTCCACGTGGTGAATGATGTTGCTTGGGGCGAAGCTCTTGTGGTGCTTGTCTGCGTAGACGCCGAGCCGCAGCATGCCTAGCCTTTTCATTCATGTCAGTAGGAGAATGTGTGGTTTTCTTCTTTTTCTTTTTTTAAGCAGACAGATGGGATGGCATCTCAGAACCCCCTACTCTTTTTTTTTTCTTTTTCTTTTTTCATAATTTTTTTCATCTATTTTTTCCAATTTTTTTTTTTTTTTCCCTACACCAGCACGTGATCTCACGAGCAGAAGCACGAGCACCCGACGCCGAGCCTACGGCGGACTGCGGACGGACATGGCTAGCCCCTAAGGAGCTTCGCCCCTAAAACTCGATGTCACGACGTATTCTTTGCACTTAAGGGGGGACCAGCAGAAATATTCTTCAGCCTGGCGGAAAGTCCTCCTCGCCCTCTTTTTTCGGGGCGAAGCTCCTTAGGGGCTAGCCATGTCCGTATGGCCGTCGGGTGCTCGTGCTCCTGCTCGTGAGCTCACGAGCAGGAGCACGAGCACCCGACTGCTGGTCCCCCTTTAATTGGATCGGTTGGTGATAGCACGCGCAGAAGCACAAAAACTGCCGTGATCTAGCGCTTTTCGAGAAGGTTCATTGGTAGCACTTGAACTAAATGTGAAATGGAGTATAGCATTTTCTGTCTACTGTTTTTATTTGTTGTAACCAGTGGGTGCAGTAAAACCAGTCATCATGCTGCTACAGCTGTCACGGTTAAAGGGACACTGACAGGGTATTTATGCTCACCGAGGTTTTTATTTAAACGTGACCTATAAGAGCCCAACTACCCACAACATAATTTGCGGCTCGAAATTAGTTTTCCTTCCGCCCAAAACAGACGGTCGAGAATTGGCCATTTTCAGTCGCGCCCGCACTCTTTTCCGTGGTCACCTGGCGCTCAAACTGTGTCCCAAATGTATTTAAAATCGTGGGTCACGTAAGGCACAGATTGAATATTAAAAATAGAAAAGAACATGAACCCCATTTTCGTGGCCTCCAAGAAACTACAAATACGTTCATGGAAAAAAGACTAAAGAGGGCACTTAAGACTGCTTACGTGTAGGAATGCGAAGCATTTTTTACACGCAGCGCATTCCTACAAGCAGCGCGCCACGTCTTTTTCACACGGCACTCTGCCGGTGACGTCACGCTTCCCCACTGCGCAGGCGCGGCGAACCCCGCCGGCTCCACGGCTTCCGTGACGATGCATCTGCGTTGCTGTGCTTTTCTTTGTGCGTTTTATTTCTGAGGCGCGTCCGCTTTGACCTCGAGCGGCCCCACTGTCTTCTGTGACGAGGCATCTGCGTTGCTGTGCTTTTCTTTGTGCGTTTTATTTCTGAGGCGCGTCCGCTTTGACCTTGAGCGGCCCCGCCGTCTTCTATGACGAGGCATCTGCGTTGCTGTGCTTTTGGCCAATGGGAATTCAACTGCCGTTTCGCTGCTACAGACGGTTACAGACAACGCCGGCTTCGCTTCATTGGACAGTTAACGCTTTCGCATTAAAAATGTTGCACAGATCACAGGAAGCACACGTACACGTAATTCTCAATATGGTGACGTACCGCGGACTGGACGACGCGATGGCGGCGCACAACGGACACGGGGCCGCTACTTCGGGACTGTCCTTTGCGGTACCTGTCGATCGACCTTCAAGCGTAGAACATCGAACGGAAGGGATGCAAGTGCGAAACAATCGCACGATATACGGTGCATGCGACTTCGTCGTCCGATTCACACGCCGGAGGAGCGAAGAAAAAAACAAACACGGTCTGGTGTAGCCACGTGACTTCCGGGCACGAGCTTTCGTGTTTCAATTTTGAGCAGGTGATTTTTTTTTTTTTTGGTTTTGTTAAAAATATTTATGACTGCGGCAAAATATCGAACTGTGTCCTGTAAAGGTCAAATTTGTTGCAGCTATCAAAATCAAGGGGAGTTATATATATGCTTGTTACTTGGAAATTTTTTTTTTTCCAGTTTCAAATTAGACCAGAAGACATGTGCGAATCATTAACGCGGGTTGTCAAGACATCGCTGCGTAACATATACTTTCGCATACCTGCCAAGTTTTACGATTTTATTGTAAAGTGTCCGCTTTCCAGCGCTTTCTTACGGCTATCGTATTAACAACAATATTTGTACAATTTTCCGCACCCCGTGTAAAAAAAAGTTTTTGTTTAAGCTGCATTCCGCCTGTTTACAAGTTGGGGTTGTTAACACCCTTAAAAATATAAAAAAAATTATTGATTGGGCACGTCATAAAAACGCAACCTATAACACTTTCTTCTTTTTACATTATGAACAGTTGAGCGAGAAAAGAGGAGAAGCCATCACTGACAGAGCGCGAAAGTCAGCGGTTTTTATGGTAAATTACACCCAACGCGCTGCTCAACTTCTCAGCGTGATTAAGGAAACTTAAAGAATAAGAAGAATGTAAAAAGGAAAGGAGAGCAAGGTTAATAAAATGGGCAACGAAAAACATGTAGAAGCTGATTAGCAATCATCAGGTCAACCGAACGTAAAGATAGAATAGAGCGTAATAAAAAAAAAAAAAAAAAAACCGACAGAACTGTTAGGAAAGAAAGAAAACTAAAAACTCTGGCAGCAAAACTTAAAATATAAATGAGTCAAGCTTGCATCAAAAGCGGCCATACATATAAAATCTTGGCAGTTTTTGGCCAGGCACGCTTGCAACGATTACCGAGATAATGAACCGCTGACGGTATCGCAAAATGTCGAGCAAAGAGAGAAAATCAACCGAGGTTGGTCTTCTTTTATGGCCTGACTGGCAGGAAATGCAAAAATAATGACACACTGTAAATAAATGACACTCTTTGTGCGTCTGGGGATAGGAGACAAAGACGTTATGGTGTTCTGATATTAATACTTCAGCTGCCACAGACTGCTTCTTAGCACGAGCAGTAGAAGGCAGAGGGAGTACAGGCTAATATTGTTTTAGCTCAAAGATTTATTCGATCGAGAGAGACTCGTAGTGGTGAATAAAAGGTTGAAAGTTATGAAATAGTTGACCCTAATATAAAGTCCATCAGGGGAAGCATACCATTTCGGCAGCGATTTTATCTATTTATTTAACGTCACCGCAATTCTGCGCATTACAGACGTGAAGTCATTTTTTATAGTTTTTTTTTCTTTTTCTTATTATTTTGTGAAAACTTTCGATTGAATACAACTATTTTATCTGGTGTCCTTGACATCGAAACAAGCATTTAGCTTATTTTGAGATGAGAGTTAATACCTCGTCATAAAACGTTATGCTCATTCCAGATGACGCATCTGACAAACTGTATAGTTTCGTTTGGCTAGATCTAGGAATCGACCGAGAAAATGAAACCCGGGCGTTTCGGCCCACATAAATGAACTATGTATCGCAGGAAGTCGAAACTCCGTGAGTGTCACGCTAGTGGCGGTGATAAAAAGCAAAATTGTGACGTTACCTTATCTAGACCAAAATATACAAAAGAAAAAAAAAAATCTTTAAGCCTGCTGTTCATTAAATTCGAAATTTCAAATTATGGGCACCTGTAGGCGGATTATTCTTTCAAGTCGCGCACCAGTCACCTAACTGTGTTTGGAGATTTATATTTGTCCTTTGTCCCCCTTGTTCCCCTTCTCCAGAATTATTATCGTCATCGTTGCGCCTGTAGAATTTGTTTCACTTAAATAACATGTCAGTGCGAAAGACGATATTGTTATTTTACTGAAATAACTGCTACAGGCGCCCATAATCTCAAATTTTGGTTTGATCAACACTAGGCATGGGTGGACGTCGGCTCACAAACATATGTGTTTTTCTTTTGTATTTATTCATTCAGGTAACGAAATATGCACAGTCGTTTCCATCTTATCCCTATCACTAGTGGTGGCGAAAAGATGCGAACGGAGTTTCAGCGTCTCACGGATTTTCAACTTCCTGCAATGCGTAGTTGATTTATGCGGGCCGAAAAAGCGGGTTTTATTTTCTCGATCGAGCACTGTAGTTTTGTTTTAATTAAGACCGTCAGGTACAAAGCGTTAAGCCACTATATTTCGATCTATGCCAATTCCATTGAACCTGCTTAGAGTGTTTTTACTGTAGTTCCAGGAGAGGAAATAAGTCTTCTGGGGTTATTCTAGGCCTATGCTGAGAAAACACAAAAGATAAAAAAGTATCCGGAGGTAGGAAAACAAAACAAAACAACAACAAAAACAACAACAAAAAATGCAAAAGCAACAACAACAACCAGAACAACTTCAACAAAAGGGGCAGTGTCTGCGTAGAACTTGTAGTATGTAGGCCATTAGGGAGCAGTTGTAAAGTTCAGATGCCTCACTGAATAATTATGTCAACTTCTAAGCATATTAGGAATCCAACTGAGGTCACAAAGAATTACACTCATTATCCCATTGTACTGCGGAAATATTTTTTTTTCGAACTAGCGCGTGAGATGCGGCTTTCTTCTCTGAGTGCTATACTGGTGACATTCGCGGAAACGTAATCTTGTCACGTGGAGTGCGCTCGAGGCTCAATTGAAAAGTAACAAAACATGAGAACTGATCAACAATGGAATCATTAAGAAATGAAATATTTCGTGTTTGGTAGTTCGGCGAAACGCTTTTAAATGCGGCAGCTTTACAGGGTAGGTTATGCTCTCAGTTTGTGGTGTGCCTAGTGCCTAGGGTGGGTGGTGCTCTTAGTTCAAGTGGTGACTAGTGCAGGGGTTTGTACGGAAACGGATTGCGCCACACCACTGTCTTTTGTGACGCTGCGCGGGCTTCTCTTCAGCACCACCCGCGGATGCAAAGCCTTTGCGTTGAGTTTTCTGGGTCACCAAGAAGGAAGAAGCGGGCTTTCCCACCCTTTCAACTCGGCGTTCCGCGCGCTCTTTCTACACCACCTGTTTATGCTCCTCTCTTTCTTGCCCTTTCCGTTCCTCTCCGCTCCGCGATCTTTCTCACACCACCTGCCTCTGCTCCTTCCGTTTCTGCGAGATGGGTTCGTAGCTCAGTCTGCAGAGCAATAGGTTTCCACGTCGTTTACCAAAGTTCAATCCCTGGCATCTTTTTTTTTTTTTTTTTCAAGATTGTTTAACCGTTACGGACTGACCGACTACCACATCTCGCGCTTCCGTGGCTCCTGAAATCGGTTGGCTCTATAAAGCTACCGTTTTACAAAGTTACCGCTTTAAAAGTAAAAGAATAGGAGACAAGCCATTGATAGCAGACGCCCAAAAACAACGAGACGCCGTGACGATGGACTTTTAGCGCTGCTTGTTTGGCTTCATTGGATCTTAGCGTCTTCTGCGGTCCACCTTAAAATGAAACGGAGTATTGCAGCTCTCGTTTTCGGCGGCGCCCGATGCAGCGGGCAGGACCAGCACCACCTATAAGAATCAATTCCTGGGACCAGAATTTTGACGTCATCACAGTGAGATCAAGCGTAGACACTGATTGGATACGAGTGCTGCGTCAGAGCTCGGCTGGGCCTCGTGTCCAATCAATGCGCCGAAGGAAGCTAGGGAGGCTCGGGTGCAATAGCGGAGTTGGCGTCATCTGACTGGGATTACGTTCCACGGAGGAAAAGTGTGGCGTTCGGCGGCCTTCGATCCTCTATGGTGTTGGTAGGACGGCCCTCGAGCGGACTCTTTCCTTTTTCCCCACGTGACTTGTTTTGTGGCCGCGAATGCCACCAGTCTTGCGCCCGACAGAAAAAATTGCAAAACCTCCCGGTAAAAAGCAAAAAAAAAAAAAAAAACAGAAAAAAGTTATCACTATTGTACACATAATTTAACCAGTAGGCTTTGTGTCCGAGCCTAACTAATGAGACTAAATGTATGCATTCACTCGTTGCACGTCCGCCACCCTTCTAACGGAAGAAACTGGCAAGGAGTGTCATTCCGCTTCCGGCACGCCTTGTATTTATCGCTCTCTGTTTACCCTTTAAGCACTCATTAATTACATTGAAAACACCTTGCAATCACCCTCTAATTCCTTTAAATGACGCCAGTTAAGTTTCAGGAAGCACCTTTGTCAAAGTTGCAGGAAGCACTTTCGCAGGCACTCATTTCAGATTCAATCAGGTTCGCCGCTTCTGACTCCTTCTGAAAAGCATTACTGGTGTCACCATAACATTATCGAAGCCCTTCTTTTTAGACGGCGAGGAACCGTTGCATGATGTGTCTTTGGCGCATTGAAATGCAAAGAGGAGCTCGCCTATTCAAAGGGCAACAGAGTGAAGGTGCAGGGAACGCGCGATGACAGGGCGGACAAGCTCGCACCACCATTGAATAAGGTCGTATAACAAACAAACGCATCAGGTGCGCAAGGAGCAGATGAACTTGCACGCCGTGTAGTCCCCGACTGCTTTGCAAACGCAGGACGGGGTCATGATGTTTACACGTTCTGAATTCTGATTGGTTCTTCGGCCCTATTTTCGGTGAACGCCGCAGTCTCGTATTGTGTAATGGCATAGTGAGAAGTTCGAGACTCGCGGCACATCCTCAAAAGATGTCAGGGGACTGCGCAATTCGTTTCATCACAGGTAAGGTTCGCACAGTCAAAGAATACAACACATGTGCACAATTACTAAAATTCCAAGGTGAAGTTGCATTCGCTGCGTTTGGTTAGTTTAGCTGATTATAAACACTACGGCGTTGCTCTTCTTGCGCTGTTTAATTGTCCACATCGGCTCGTGGCATCGGCTGTGTTTCAGCCCATGGTGAACCGAAATGTTAGCTCTTCAGGACCAAAACTATCTAGCCCAAGCTCTGTCTCGGAACAGCGGGTCGACTCTGAATTCATAATCCTGAGAATCATATTCTTTATCGTCGCAATCCTTCGTCTACTACAAGACTTCCAGGCCGTCGTGAATTCTCCGCTAGTTTTTAGAGGCGCTCTTGCGTGCGAGCAGCGAAAACCTTTTCTTGGGCAACTCTGTCCTCTGGAACCAAACCACTGAGTACGTAACGTATGGTAGGCGCGTCACCTAGCACTGCGTGAGTATACTGCATGTCCCTCTCTATCACATAGGTTTATGATAATTTTATACTTGAAACCTTATTGAGATACCGCATGCACTCTCATCTTTTGCAGGGCTCCCGCCTATGTTGTAAAGTAAAACTATACTATTTTTCCTCTCAGGTTTTTGTCCTCTTTGTATTATTTGTTTGCTTGTTGGTGTATTCGCTTTATCTGACTGCTCACAAGAACTTAGCGGTCGTAAATAAGATGTGCATATTGGTCTTAGATGCATGAGGCCACGGGTTTCCTTCCTAGGCAGTTTTTACAGCACGTACATTATTATGCACACTCAGAAGCTAATATTTACGACACACCTCCTGCCAAGGTGCACTTAGTGTCTTCCACTCTTTATTGATGGGCCCTTGGAATATAGGCAGAGCGCCGTAATTTGATAAGTGTAAGATTTCATATCGGCCACAGAACCATGTCGCTCACACTCAGCTGTAATAATTATTCCGTGTTTTTGTCTTCGAATTATTCAGATAAAATTAGTACAAACTGTCATAGGTATAAGCGTCCTTCTATAAGATTTATCTGGAAGACTAAAATATTTGAGGTGTTCGGCTGGCAAGGAATTACAGGTTTTCCCTGCATGGAAATCCTCGATTGTCGTTTGCTTTTACCTTCTCCAACGTGAGCAGGTTAATAGCGAAATTACATCACAAAACTGACCAATTAGAAGCAACGTCGAGTAAGAGGTTTGTCATCACTGGAGGTGGAACATCGGGTCTTACTCTCCTAACGAAGGCTATACAAACGCTTACATAGCTTAGACAGAAAGTTTTTAAAAACATTTTTATTTGTATTATCCAATAAAAAATGCCCTCATTAAAGAAAAGGTTTAATTTAAACACAGTATGCGTTTATGGACTAGATTTAATGCGAACAGCGTGAAGATTGAGTGTGAAAAAAAAACGTTGCAGATAGGCAAGGACACCATGAAGTATTCACGGACCATAGCAGGCAATGCTTAAGCGTCCAAAGAAAATGCATTCTAAGTCATAGCTAGTCACACGAGCACATGCTTACGCATAATTAATTGTAGCAGAGACAAATTCACCAAGCAGCTTATTGGGAATGGAACCCGTAATCTCCGCATTCCGGCACCTTTGCTGTCGGGTTGCGGAAGCTGCAGTGATACCATTGACTTGACGACTGTCCGGCTGACGATAAGCTACGACGAAGGAGCATAAGGGAAGGGGGCGATCCACAGACGTGACACCAAGCGAATCCTACTAATGATCTGGCTAATCAAACAAGCACAAAATCTTCACCAAGCTTAACGAAGCGCCAATTACGCTTGCTCAAGATGTCTTCGCGTGGTCGCTTCGGAGTTGTTGCTGCTCTCTTTCACAAGTGGGACTCGTATGTTCGGAGAAGGATCCTGATGATGAGATGAGACAGCGTTTCTGGTGCCCGTTGTGGATCGCTTGGCAGAGGTCAAGTGTCGTTTTTAACGTGAAGTCCGTAAGTGAAGCCTGGATAAAAGCGTGTTTGGCAGTCTCGATACTGATTGGTTTTGACTGGGGAAGAAGTGGCCATTGCAGTAAAACAGCCGTGAGTTGAGGTGCAATTTGGCGGGAAAGCCCTGCAGGGCATACGCTCAGCGTCAGGCAGATAGAAACTTGACGCCCTCTTACACGTTTTTAAAACCCGGGTTAGCACCGGTATCTCAATTTCAGGAACTGCTTTCGACTGTACATGCCACACGTTAAGCCAGTCGCTAAACTAACCGATGACGAGCGTCAAGAACGTAGACGCCTCGCGTTTCAAATGCAACGCAATTGCCCATGCAATGTGCTATGCACTTTGGTTTTAGAAATAAAATATTAAAATATATTTTAAATCTGTGTATATCTTTATAACTACATTAGCTACAGCCCCTGACATATTCAAATTGAAAGTAAGATAAGAAAAACAACCCCTTCCAGATACAGTGGCTTCTGACACAAAACCGCCTAAACCAAGGGCACGCACACCGTTTTTCACGGCTGGCAATACTGTCCTTCCCAGGGTAGAGTGCCTAGGTGTAAGAGAAGGGACCATCTAAAACCATGGAGAGCGTTTGCAGTTTAATAGATGAGACTTCCGGCGCAAATCGGTTGCTGGTACGCATGCGTGAGCTGGCGCGCGTTGAGGAGGATAACGGGCGGAGAGGCTGAGCCAGACTTGTAGACACTCCAGACGATCGACTCTTCTGCTTCTCCCTCGTAGCTTGTATTGCAAACGCGGCCCACAAACCACGTGGCCCTGATGAAGCAGCTCGAAACACTCTGAAAACTAGGCATACTACACAAAGATGTTCTTGGCATACTACACAAAGATGTTCTCTATAGAAAGTTACAGCCGAAGAAGGTTGGACGAGGGAAAAGAAGGCTGGGGAAAAGGAAGTAGCAACATCTCCTAGTATTAAGGCCGCATAGCGCTCTTCTCGTGACGTCGCAAAGGAAGGCCATCAAGGGCGCACGTCGAAGTGAAGGCAACGCGCGTGAATCGACCGTCGTAACGCGCTTTTAGTCACATACGCGTGTCTTATTAGCTAAAATAAAAGCTGAGTATAGCAACGGGTCTAGAAAACACTTTATTGCACGGGAAAAACATTACACCGCTAAATAATCGGTACGAAATGGCACGAGGTATGCGTATAAGACGTCTATAGAAAAATGTGTCTGTTTTAAGACGAAAACATTGAGTCACACAAATATTGCTGTAAGAATGAATAATTTATACAGAAAATCTTCGACAAAATGACGAGACACGAAGTGATTCGACACAGCAAAACGGATCCAAGTTAAAAATCATATAGACGCAGTCAAGGCGGACACGGCTTAGACAATGTCACTTGCAATCATGAAAGCGATGTTATCGAGTGCGGTGACTGAATTCTTGCATTACGGCCCGGCCACATGGCAAAATTGATGTAATTTCGATCGAATCACATTATGGGGTAGACAACTCAGCTCGCGACGCTCGTATAATTACTCAAGACCACGAGATGATTAAATCCCATATCATTTAATGAAAGTATATTAACTTTTCCGTGTGGCAGGTGTACTAAACTTACTATTTAGTCAACTAATTTACTTTTCGTTATGGGCTCGAGCTGCCTTAGGACAAAATATAGCTTTTTTCTCGATAAAATAATACTATTAACTTAATACAGTTAAGATTCTAGAATAAACGCGGTAAAGGCAATGAAACAACATTAGTATAAATACACACATAAGCACAAACAACGCACTTTCAATAATCACACAAACTTGTTATTCACCTTCCAGTAAAAACTAGAATATTACCACGCGTATTTACAAATGTCGACGCAACAGCACAATTACCGACGAAGAACAAGATTCCATTATATCACGATATATAAAAAAAAAAGACTGCAGCAATTTACTTGCGTTTGCATGGCCAAGAAAGCCCGTAAATAAGTTGTTGCTTACCTGTCCATCGTATGCATACGTTCCGCAATATCCGCCACAGAAACATTTGAACACGAACTCCAAGAAGTCTCTTTGTCGAGAGAGGGGTCTATCGATAATCGACCAGTGTCAAAGTTGACTAGTTGCCACACATGTCACTCAAACCGTAGGAGGACTTGTTTCGCGAATCCACGTAAATGCCGTAGTATCTAGCGAACACAAAAGAAAAAACTATCCGACACTGCGGTGACGACAGAAAAACGACGGGAAGAAAGAATCAAGTCTCAAAAGAGCCACACACGAGAACACCTGCAGCAGTGTGGGACGTAAGGCTTAACGTTGTCGACCCATCTCTTGCTCATGTGCGCTCTCTGCGGCGATGACTGGATTTGTTTCGGTTCCCTTCCTTTCTGAAATGTCTCAGCGTTCCTTTTCAGACAGTCAGCAGCTCACACACAAGGTAAATTTACCAGAATCGGAGCCCGTATGAGGCAATGAAATGTCGCATCGGAGCCGGTTCATTCGAAAAGTGCGGGGTTGCTGCGAGACTGCACGTAGTCCCGCGGTTACGGGGATAATCATAAATATAAATGTGGTACTTTCAACCGTGGTAACACGTTGTATATTACGTTTATATTATATACATAATAACTTGTACAAGACTGCGCTTTTAAAACGTATATTGATGTCGGATAAACGCGCACAAACACCACCGCACTGCTCGACAAGAAAGATTGTTTTTCGTGCCCATAACAGATATTTTCTTACGTAGTTTCGCCATGGCCTTCCTTCTCCGACATTGTGACATAACCACTCGGAGCGCTACGGCCTTCTTTTCCCTCGCCCTATTTTGTTGAGTTCTAATGGACTGTAATAAGAATGTTGGCTGACGAACTAGAATACGAAACTGCTGTGAACTACGAACTTTACGATGCAGTTGTGAAGCTTAATGATCAACTTTAATATGCTCTTGAATCTTGGGCTCTTGGGCCCATTCGTTTTCAGTTGTGAATTATATAAAGAATAATGCCTTGTATGTTTGTTAGGTCGATTAAATAATTGTGATTGCAAAATAATTAAACTATGAAACATGGTATTATTTCGCATTACGTGCTGCTTATTATACCCATAATTTACGACGTATGCTTAGAACGGATGCTAAAGATGTGACCCCTAATATTTTGTGCCTTCCAGAGGAGAAAAAAATTAATATTTTGTGGCACAATGGGCGTGGATCGACGTGTGCTTGACGCAAGTCGCAGAAAATGCACATCTTTCGGTGAGAGCAACGCGTGTAAATTTGGCGGGAATTTAGCGGGGCAATTTTATCCCCTAACTTTAGCTGGTAATGTTTCCACTATATTTAGCAGGAAAATGTTTCCCGCTAAATTTAGCGGAAGCATTTTCCGCTAATTTAGCGGGGAAATGTTTTCCGCTAGATTTAGCGGGGAAATAGTTTTCGCTAGATTGAGTGGGCAAAATTTTTCCCGCTAAATTTAGCGGGTAATTTAGCGTCATCGTATCGTCATCGTCACTGAAGACGTCACACGTGACGTCAGCAGTGACGTCATCAGTGACGATGACGATGACGATGACTTCGTCGTGATGACGTCATCATCTTCGTCATCGTCATCGCGCGGTTACGCCGACGCCGACGGCGACGGCGACGCCGCTCAAGCCGGAAACGGGCGCCTAAAGCTGCACTCTAAACAAGGTTCTCTAGAGACGGTGATTGCTATCTCACTCTTCGGGCGTGAAACAACATCGTGTGAGTTATTGCTTGCGTCTATGTTAAGGCTGCTAGACTGAACATTCATTTCCAACGTGTCCGGCGGACATTAACCTTTCATATAAGAGCATGAACCAGTTATTTCACAGGTTTGTCACCTTGTAGTTATTCTAGATTGATTGATTGATTAAGAGCACGTTCAGCGAAATGCCAAAAAGGGGTGTTTTTGTCCTTGAGCTCTGTCTTCCTCAGTAGAGCTCCTCAGAAAACTTCCGCTACGTACTTTATTCAATGTAACTTTCCCTACCTTCATCTTCGCCCAACTCTTTCATCCGTGCTTCTTGCGGCGAAAACTGTTAATAAGTAAAAAATCCTTTACCTAGAATAAGCAGAGTGACGAGGAGCAGAAAAACGAGATTTATCATCGCGTATTTAATTATCCCCTTTCCAGAATTGAAAATAAACGGAATCCCTTCATTCTTAGCCGCCCTAGGAACGACAGCCCTCTACACTTAAACGCGAAAATGATAAATTTAAAGAAATTGACGTATTGCGCTGGCGAGAACCGCCTTCAGACACGAGGTGGCGCTTACTGGGGCAAAGGCAATCCTGAACCAGTTGAAAAGCTCCAAGAAAAGAATTGCCTAATCTGCCATTGTCCCGAACTCCCAATGCCCGCGCTCATTTATCCCGTAAGTCAATTTCCGCCTGAGTTCCAAGACACTCGTTTACCATCTGAGTCTTCCTCACGGCCAGATGTTAGGAAATGCGGGGGTTAAGAAACCTTATAATTTAGCTTTCTCGTAAGCCTTTTATTTAGATTTTGAAAACCCGTGGTGAATGATGAGTAGAGAAGTAAGAAGAACATATATAATATTATTTTATTTTTAGATGTCCAAAACAACCAAGAATGTCTACACTTTGGTACACCATCGTCAACAAGAAAGAAATGTTTACCAAGAAAAAATATAACAAAATAAAAGGCAGATCGGTGCTCATTCAATTGGCTACAGTACAATGTAATGGATGACGAAATGTCAAAATGAGCTGGAGCGGTGGCTAAATGACTAAATACAATGACTAAACCAGAAAAAATTGGTGAAGTGTTACAAGGAGAGTGAACATAAAAACTAACAAAATCACTGGTTATACAAAAAAAAGGAACATGAAAATTAACCTTACCAAGAGGTTGCGCAGAATCAATTGCCCCATTCACAAGTTAATGCAAAAACACAAAAACACGAACAGTTCTTCATTCTGCTATATAAAAGTCAAAGTTAAAAACTTTTTAGAACATATTCGTTATTATAATAAAAGCGGCGTTCCAAGAATGTATCAGGCAATCCAAATAACCTTTATCTGAACATTCTCAGAGCTCATAGACTACTTCTTAGATAGCTAGTTCTATGTGACAGTCTCACATTCAAGTGGCGACCTCACTAAAGATAAAACACACAAATGCCAAGTCTTGTGATGTTTGTTTTGTACGCACACACAGACAAGGTCCTGAAGTTTCGCGATGCCGAATATCCACCCAACACACCGATGTGATCAGTTCTCTAAAGTCATATTAATTTTGCCAGCAAACAAAAAATGACACCAATCTAGTAAAGTTAGCCCTTCTATACTAAAATTAAAGTAAAAAGGCAGGTGACCTGGTGCACATCCATCAAGGGAAACCTTGACACCTGGAACAGAAAGGACAAGGACAACACCGTCTCATGACCAGCACGGAAATGATTTAATTAAGGACAAGCTTCTTCCTCGTTCTCTAAAACACATTTCTACATAATTTGCAGTTCTACATCGTGAAAGTCTCAAGCAATCAGCCACAGATATAAAGGCAGTCTGAAAAAGCTCGGTGCACACCATCAAGTATAAATGATAAAACCGTGAGCGAAGGAGTGGGAAGGTTCATTACAAAAAGAAGGCAAACACCACACTGCCACAGGATACAAGGGGACTAGAAGGACGAAAACACTATACCTCGTTTCGACATAACTTGCCAAACGGCGAAATCGTGTGCTGCAGCCCAGCGACGAGAGCATCGGAGAGACGCATGCGACAAGGCCTTGTCACATGCTAACAGACCCCTTTCAAAAGTCCGTCGAGCAACATTGGTGGTCGCCATTGCTTGGACATGAATCGTGTGATTGAATACGAGTCCTCGCCGAACGCTGTCGTCAGCAGTCGTGTTCAATACATGCTCAGAGTACATGATCAAGCACTGGCGGACAGGCGAAGGCACGGACTTTTGAAAAAGGGTCTTTTGTCTTACAAAGATTGTAGCACATGCCCTTGGCTGAGTTCCGCTCAAAAGAAGCATAAACAGGGAACAATATCATGTTCTGATATTATTGCTGAACGAACGCTCGTTTGAGAGAAGAAAGAAAAGACGGAGATCCAAACATAATGAGAATTGCTTTGTTTTTGGAACTTGCATATCCATCTGAACATCCCTAAGAGCTAATTCCCCCAAAGTTCTCTCCCTGAAATACTATGCTCTTCCACTGCTTTTTTAATTGTTCAATAAAGTTCTGACACTCTTGCACAGTAACAGGCGTCACTAGAATCTGTCGTTTTCTTCTTTACCTCCCCCACAATTTGAAAGCACCTTTCTTTAAAGTCTATTTTTCAGTGAAGTAATATAAATCGCAAGTGCAATGTTCGAAGAGTAGCTGGCTGAGAGGGGGTGGGGGGGGGGGTATTGTTATCATCCACTTATTTTCAATTGATCCTTCAGTTCACAATACACGTCCCCGCGGTTGGCTCTCTGATCTTTAGAAAGCAAACGAGCAAAGAATATTGTAGTTACTCGTTTTGCGTAATATTATTTTTTCAGAATCGATTGACATGAACACAGAGAGATTCTAATCACTGCTTCCAACTCGGGAAGTGTTCGGCAACGATCGAGCATTGTTGCATAGCGAATTATTTTCATGTTTGCGCCGGTTCTGCTTGTTGAAGGACGCCCAGGTCGCGGTTGGTCTTCAAGCGAAATGTCGCCACGTTTGAACTAAGAACTGCATTCGCAAACCCTATAGCTAGCTGGATCCAATTTGTGTTTTTTGAAAGCCTCTCGAGATGTTCTGACACTTTATGCCGTTGTGTTTTCTATATGGGAACACAACGTGATGCACACACGCTGTTCTTTCACATTCGCCATCACGAAATCGACGAAGACGGTGACAGACGCTCAAGAAAAACAATGTACTGATGTAACGAACTTTTTCCCACTGACGCAGCTTGGCCCAACTGACGCAGGCAGCCTAGTACGTACATGCGCCAAGCGGCAAACGTGTGTGCTACCGCCCCTGCCGCCCCTTTATAAACATTTTCTCGCCAAGCCAGTCGGGGAGCTGTCGGTGTTCATATAATAAATTATATTTTAGTCCTCTCATTACATAAACCCTATGATGTAAGGGAGCAAGATCATCAATATCTTTCAAGCTCTGATCTCGAGGAAGGCGAACGGAAGAACCGTTCATTAGTCATGCTCTCGCAGTAGAGAAACGGAGCTTTTCTATTTAGCTACTTCGACTGCGCGACCACTCGTGCGAAATAACGAGCGCGTTCGACATGTAGTTGGTTTTTATTTCAAATGTCCACACTACGCCCACCGGGAAAAGATCGGTGATCGCAAGACTTCACCTGTTTTAGTCTCTTAATTGCATACAACCCGACGATGCACTCGAAGTAAGATCGTCGATATTTTTAGGGCTCAGTCCATTCTAGAAGGTGAACGGTACAAACCTTCGTCACTCATGCCTTCGCAGTCGCAAAAGGAAGTATTTTCCTTCGGCTATTGAGATTGTGCGATCATTGGAACGAAATAACGAGTGACATCCACGTTTTAAACAAGTGGCTCAAAGAAGATCACATAACAATGATCTTCTTTAATAACGGCTTTGCGGCACAGTATGTATGTCATTTTTATGTTTTGCTTCTATAGTGTAGATAGCGTAAGAAAGGCCCCAGTAGCGAGCTGCGCCTGCGAAGCCGCCAAAAACACAAATTCCTCACGCACGCGTAACCATGAAATGTTACACCAGTTGAGCTTCAATACAGATCAAGCGGCTACCTATGCGATGCTTTTTGTAAATTAAAGTTACAAAGTGGATAGAATTTCATAATAGGAAATAATTTAAATGTGTACTTTATTTCACAAACATTCGAAGTTATGAAAAAAATGGCGGAAGCTAGCGTGTTATCTATGGAAAGCGCCTTAGATATGCTCGACGAGACCAGTGGACGAGTGTGTCAGTGCAGCGCATGCAAGCTGCACGCAGAGGGTAAGATCTTGCTGCAGAACACAGGTATCCTGGGTCCCAATTCCCACCCCTGTTGCTGTAAAAATTGTGTTTGTAAGAAAGATATATTTCTTTTTTTTTTTAAATCTTTGATCTATTAGATTGGTACACCCTGAACTGGATGTACTCCATGTATTCTTTCTGTTTTTGTTTATTTCTGCGTCGGTTATGTTGCCGGCTGCTCTCCGAGAAGTTGCCATGTTCGTGAAAGAGATATACGCCCTTATCGGCGGATAAAGCCAGATCCGCGGATAAAGGCACGCATAAAACAATACGATGTATTGAATTTGACATTAGCGTCGTCTAGGCAAGCCTCTGATTGATTAACAGAAAAAAAAAGTCGCGGAAGTCATGCTCTGGTTACGAGTCAAAAGAGAAGGCGCCAAAACAGAACTTGAAAGTGCTCTTGGAGCACAATTCGTCAATGCGCACGTGGCTTTTTTTTTTTTTTTTTTTTGCAATTAAGTCAGGTGAGATTGCTTTTTTGATGAGTAAAATAATGAGTAACACGAGAAGCCATAAATTTCGCTTCTGGTGTTACTCATCTTTTGAAGGCGTAGTTAACTTTAAGAAAATTTAATTCTTTAATTTACAGGGACGCGTTCCAACCGCACCCTCAACGTCCTGTACAGCGCATATACTATAGACCTTTCGTTGTCCTTTAACGTAATCCTGGGCACAAGGCGATACTGTGGCTCGTTTTAAAGAAACACTCAATACAGCCTCTTCAAAAGTCCGTCGAGCAACTTTGGCGGTCGCCATTGCTTGGTGCCTGGTGATAATTAGGAGGAACAAATTGGCTTAGAAGGGCAGAAGGAATCACGTGTTTGTCTTTTTACACTTAGGCTAGGTGGCCCAAGCTACCGCCCGTTACAAAGGGTATAGCCATTAACATCCATCCATCCATCCATTGGACACGAAGTATGTGATTAGATCCGACTCCTTGCCGAACGCTGACGTCACACTCATTTTCAAGACAAGCTCTAGTTCGCGCCGAACGTTGACGCGGCCCTCATGTCGGATAGATGCTCAGAGTCTGCGATCAAGCAATGGTGGACAGGCGATGGCGGGGGTGTTTTTGAAAAGGGCCTATCGCCTTTTTTTTTTAAACGCAGAACGCGTACGTAAAACCGCCACGAAGAACCGTTGCAACCGTCCGTCACGTGAATTTCCCCGCAAAACGTAGCGGGAAAAATAATGTCGCTGACAACAATTTCCACTCTAAATATAGCGGGAAAATTGACGTGACAGAGATCACGTCTTGTTACCTCAAGTCAAGTGATGTCAATCTTTTTGTTTTTTAGAAGTGGCTCTGGGACGTGGTAGTTTTCACTCAACACGTTCTGTGTTCCACGGTCATTAAAGCACGGTCAGGCCTGCGCAAATGTTGGTCAACCCAACAAATCCGAGGAATATTCGAGATTTTGCTTAAGGTCTCCACGTTTATCTTGGTTGCTGTCAAATCACTGACGCGAATAGTTCGTTTATTTCAGAGTGCTGGTTCGATTCATCTTCTCATTGCTAAGCAGTCTTCTCTGTCGCTTAGAGCGGTTAATATTTTTTTTCTGGAAGGATTAAAGCGTGCAATCAGTGTGGTTAGCTTCGCGCAAAGGAACGACCAAAGCGATCATTTAAAACTACTCTAACAAAATGGATAGATTTTAATTTGAAAGAACGCGCATAAGAGAGCGATCGCTGCAATCTCGGCGAATGACCGAACACAAATATGTTTAGACAAAATAAAAAAAGAAAAGAAAGTCTGCACCGTAGAATTGCATGAGCAGATCCTTTCACCATTTTCATTGCCATAGCGCAGAGCATTTCTAGCAGAGTTAAACGTCCTCATTACAAGTAATCCGGTTACTTGTAATCGACTGCTCTTGTAAAAATGTACTCATGTGAATACCTTTATTTATCAGAATAGTAATTTTCTCACTTTTCAGAGTGACAAAATTACTTGTAACCGTTAGTAGTTTCACCTCATCTATCCGGGCCCCTTGTATACACAACCCTCCGATAATAAAAAAAAAAATTGAAACAAAGTTTCCGACAAAAGGGGGCGGTCTGCCGAAAGTGGCGGATCTAAAACATGAGTAGTCTGTGATCCGGCGATTCTAATGTAACATTGTGCAGCACGAAAGGCCCATTATTAAACCGGCAAAAAAATCTGTCGTTTTACCAATCTGAGATAATCTGAAAAGTAATGATTACTTTTTCATTGAGCAGTCAATTACTGTTTCCCTCAAATAATCAAGTACGATAACTGAACACTGCTTAACTACGAGTAATAGTAATTGTATTATATTACTTTTGCTTTACGTAATGTGTACAAGACACCTTTCTAGCCAAACATATCTTGAACCTCGCCCCTCGCCGAATTCCCTCTGCGGAGTGCAGCGATGGGCTCTCCAAAGCGCATTGCGGAAAATCCGACGCTCCAGATTTCTTTGAATGTTAAACGTTCGCAAGCATAAACGCGATCACAGAATGAATTGAGTAGCTTCGCCGGAGTTGTATTTTTACTGTTTTAATTTTTTAATCCGGGCTCTTATCGCGGTATAAACTGCTTACACTGATCATTTCTAGCACTTTTTTTAACACGGATGTTTACTAACTTTAGCATGTGCTGAAATTTTCTTTCACAGAAGGGCAAGATGGTAGCCAATCTTCCGTTTAGACGCACTTGCTCAAACCTAAGACGTGGCCACATTTATGGGACACTGACAATCCAGTGGTGCATGCACTAATGCGTAGTTCTGATAAAAAAAAATTGGCTGCATGTTTGGTCATTTTGCAAAACGCATTAGAGCCGAGCATCGATTTAAAGTTTTAACCCAATAATTTGCCAGACTTTCATCGATTATTTAATCGATTAATCGGTCTCCTTTATTTCAATGTATTTATATAGTATATATATATATATATATATATATATATATATATATATATATATATATATATATATATATATATATATATATATTTAAAAAAATCTGAATTATTACTTTTTTTTCTTTCCTGAATATGTGATAAACGGCGCAGTATACAACTTCGGTTATGAATCAATCTCGATGTATAGTTAAGAACAGTTCAAAGACACTTACACTCACCGATTATTACTTCAGCTGCACGATGTAAATATGTTCGTTGATATTCACCGGCAAGAGCGACCTCCTTTGTTTGTTCATGATAGTCTCTGCTGCGCTATACGGGCACTCGAACAACGTTGAAATGGCGGGACACTTGTAACCTTCAGCACTTGTCTGGAGTTACAAATATCGCCCCTAGTTTACTTTATTTTAAAATTGTATCTAAAGTTTGTCCTGAAAACAGGTTTATTCGTCCAGGTCGGCATGGTGAAAGCATTGAATTTTCACGTTTTTTTCCGTCAAATTTTACCGCTTTACAGCTTACGAAAATTTATCGCCATAAGTCAATAATGAATTCATTGGTAGGTTAATCGATCAATTGCCCAGACCTAGTTTAAGTGCGGTAGCTTTTATAGGGATTGATGGCGTCCTAGTTCAGGTGGTGTCTATGGCAGGAACTCGTATGGAAATAAATTACGCCACACCATTGTCTCCTTGTGACACTGCGCGGCTTTCCTTCACCACCACGCGTTTACAAAACCATTGCCCCTGAAATTTCTGAGTCACCAAGAGAGGTGAAGCACGTTTTCCTGCGCTTTCCACTGCTCCTCGTTCCCCGCGCTTTTTTACACCACCTGCTTCTGCTCCTCCCGTTCTTGCATGCTGGGTTCGTGGCTCGGTCAGCAGTGCACTCGGTTTCCACGGCGGTGACCTGGAGGTTCGAACCCTGGCACCGGATGCCGTTCTTTTCAGGATTGTTTAGCGGTTACGGACTGACCGACCTACAGATTTCGTGCTCACGCTGCTCCTGAGGTTGGTTGGCCATATAAAGGCTGAATTCCATGGAGAAAAGTATGCGACGAATAACTGACGAACTTCGCCCGACGGCACGCTCGGTTTGCGCGCGACCTAGAAGCCACTGTGCTGATGCCACGCGCAGAGCAATAGCCGCAGGGCAAAGTTCGTCAATTTCCCGCAGCATATTTGCCTAAAGTTCCTTGATAAATTTCACGCGTGCAGGTATCGACAACCATTGTTGTGGAAACGCGCAAGACACGTGCCACGAGCGAGTCTTTCTGGAAAATAGCGCGCTCCTTCAAGCGGCGCGCGTGAGACATTATGGGAACAGTGGGGGTCGCTGCTCCGGAGTCTGCTGCTACGGCCGCACAGCCCGCGAGAACCGCGTTGCCAATGTTCGCTTTCGGACCCTGCTTACGGCAGGCGGCAATCGTTGCAGCACCTTGTGCTGGCAAAGATTGTCGTCTGCGCTGCGCTGTGCTCCCCACATCAGGTGAGAAACCCTCTATCACAGCACGTCTGTCCACTGCCATGTTTTTGGATCGGCCATCGTTCTAAATGGGCCACCGTTCTTGTTTTAACTGAGCCATCGCAGTGGGCCACGCGCCAGAAGACCGAGGTATCACTCACACATCCCAGCTTTTTATTTTGTTTTTCTACGTGAATCAGTTGAGATAGTAGGTACATTTTATTTTCCTTCATCAATAGAGATATACGCAGCTCGTCTTAACAACGTTTGAAGACCGTTAGTTCACATGGACGCATGAATGAAGTAAGAATGGTATTTTATTTCGGGCGGTAGCGTGCGCCCCTTTGCATGCAAATGCTTGACTAGACTAGATTTGGCATGGCTAAAGGGCGCGACATCCTCACAGTTTTAATAAAGCCCCGTAGCCCTCTCTAGTGGCGTTGGCGTTTCCAGAAAGGTCCAGTGCTGATCCGCCATTTGCTTCCAAGGGCCGCACGAGAAACGGGTCTCGTGCACTGGTGCATTTGACACTATTTGCAAGGCAAACGCAAACACACCGAGGGTCATTATATCCACCCCATGGATATAATGCCCCTCGCCTTCAATCGGTCATGAAACGTTGTCGAGTTGGAATGTTTATGACTTTGCAAAAGCGTACTCGTCCTAGTCTGGAACAGGTATACTCACACACACCGCCCCTGATTCAGAAGCTTCTTTGTCGCGGTGAAATTGCGGGGATGAGAGGGGACTATTCCTTTCAGTCTTGCCTTCGCAAAGCTTGATGATGTAATTGTAAGATCGAAGCCACTTTCCTGGCAACAATCGAGCTTGGCTCATAGATTAAAATCGAGAACTGCGTGAGCACCCGACTCTGGCTCATAACATCAGTGCCTCGGCGGGCACTCGGGTAGCGGCTCGTGTCCAACCACTGCGGTGATGAGAACAGCCCAACTCTAGAAATGCCTGGAGCTCAGCGCGCGTTTTCTACTTTGATGACCCAAGCGTGTGGCTATGATTAACGCTGGTGGCATAGGATAGGCACCAGGCAGCGTGGCCGCTTGTTGCGGCTCCGAATTTACCTTTTTCGAGTAACGAGCGCCGTCTGGGGAGTTGTCTGCGAACTACAATCGAAGAGCTGCCCAAGATGCATCCTCCCTTCAAAACACATTGGCATCGTGCCGTTTTATCGGTTTTCAGTGCTTTTTATACTCCATACTACCGATACTAAAAAACAAAGCGTCAAAATAGACTAAATACGCGCGAAGACAATGTTGTCCTCGCCATTTTCGCAGGGCACCACGTCCCGGTGTCCTGCGAAAATGGCAACAGCGGGAGCGTACGCATGCGCAGAAGCTTACTGGAAAAAGAGATGAAGGATGCTCATATTTCTCAAATTGTTTTGGTGACTGCCATTGGCTGAAAAGAAAAACTGAGGCACAGTTTACTAGGTTATTAACGTTAGGGAGCTATTCTAAATAGTATTTAGCGAAGTAGAAAATAGTTTAATGGTTCCCTAAACTTAGCCCTTTAATAGCTTTTTGAGCGTGCGCGGTTCCGGCAGCTGGTGTAGACACGGAAAACTCCTATCCCAATATTTTGTCCGTCCCTGGATTTCCCACCAACTTTATCGAAAAGATTGGTGTCACATGACCTAAACACCAATTCGGTTTTTCCTGTAAATTCAGTGCGAAAACTGATATCACGTGTCCTGACACCCCGAGAGCTACAGGCGAACCCAGTTTCCCGTTAAATTTGGTGGGGAAAGTGATGTCAGGTGACCTCACGTCACGAGGCCAATGCATCAATTGATTTTTTCCGCTAAATTTAGAAGGTGAATTGACGCCAAGTGACTTGACACGTGACCTTTAACGAAAACATAAGTTTCCGGCTAAATTCAGCTGGAAACTTGACGTCACGTGACCTTTGTACCAAGTTTAACGAAGAAAGTATTACAAATATGGGTTCTGCACTCCCCGAAACGATTCGTTAATGCCTTGTAAACAAATCCAAACGATCGCTGCTCAAACAATGCATTTCATGCACTACCTCCTTTCCGGGCTTGGTCCGTTAAAGTCCAAACAAACTTTAATTCATTTTAATTCAATGTGACTTTGAAGAGAAAGATTGCTGGTTTCTTTTTACCCGACGAAATGACGTACACTTGGCGAAACAACAGCTACAAAAGCAACACTGGCATATTGCTGCTGAGCGCGTACCCTGTGTAGCAAACAATTCACACCACCATATTTTTTTTTTCGCTAAGAACAAATAGAAATAACAACTGGTGCGGTGTATTAGAGTCATATGGAAGTCACATATAACGCAAATGAAACTCGAGACCAGGTTGGAGAAAAATAGAAAAACAAGAAAGGGCAGCTACATTGTTTTTCAATATTCTGTCTCAAGTTTATTTTTTTTATTACATCCCTCTTTCTTTTGAGGCATAATATAGGTTCTCATGCATGTGTTTTTTGCTGCTGCTTACAGAAAATATTAAAACAAATGTGGACAACATAGAGAACATTATTATTTCGACTTCACCCAAGAAAAGAATCTTCAAATAGGTTGCGAGGCATTATAGAACACAGACCTTTGGATTTTCTCAGTAAGGTGAAATTATTATAGGTCCTTAACTTTGTTTTTATTGTCTAGGAACCTATCTTGAAGTTTAATCTTCAAAAGAAAGCAATTAGATTGTCGAGGTGAAGAATTGCATGTATTTTGAGTGTTTTGTATGACTTTGCTTTTAGTTTTCTTTTATAATGAGCTCTACAACACCATGCTTTCGTGCAGCCTACGTGGCTGAACACTGAAAGTGAGGCAAAGATACTTTTACGAATGCCCATAAAAACATTGAAAAAAACCACGTAGCCCACAAAGAAACATAGCAACAACGTGGCTATACTCAGGCTCTAGTTAAACTTCTGCCCACTATGTTCCAGACTAGGTAAGAAGTCGGGGACCTCAGCTGGTCATACGGAAATCCATTTTGTTCTCGCTTACGCGAAGCACAATTCCAGAAGACTTCTGTGTATCAATTATACGGAAGACTTAGGAAGCAGGAATTTAAGATACCGTTAACGTAGAAAGAGGACGCTTACGCTCGAAATGAGAGGTTTCTGTTATAGCAACGAAAAAAAACCCTTTTGGAGCCTGTTTATTATGCAGATCAGCGAAGGGGTGCAACACGTGTACCCAAGCTTAAAAAATGCTCTTGAGATAACCTTGCTTAACGTTTTTATTTTTTTTTTTATTTTTGTGTTTGAGGTTGATGTAACTTTTTTTTTTTTTACGCTGACGAAGAAGTTAACTAATGAATTAGTTAGAAGCTACACAAACGACTATGGCACGAGCGAGTTTGCACGGAACGTTAAACTGAATGCTGCTACAATGAATTCTCTTCTCGTGCTGGAATTATGAAGCGATCGATGCCTGTTTAATTAAAATTAACGCAAATTTGTTGTTCCGATTCTGACCTTGACGAAAGCACCCGAAAGCAGAGAACTATAACGACTTAAACAAGATTGAAAACTAAAATATTTCTTATACTTCAGTAAAGTGTTTACAGCAGCGCGACACGTTCCCACTAACGACGGAGTAACTTATGAGAAGTAGTGGACCTACGTAATGTTTTGTCGAAACTTTCGCTAGCAAATTGCAGATTACCGTATTAAGAAAACTGACAGTTCTTTAATACGAGTCTGTTGCGGAGCTCCTAATCGCTTGTAGACTAGTTAGTTTCTGGATTAGAAGAAAACTTGGAGTATTGAATTGTGAAACGAACATTGCAAAACGTGCTCCCACATGTAACGTAGTTACAACAGACGCCCTCTACTCTTTTATGAACGCCTCCCTGCATGTGCAGCGTGTGAAGTATGTTCTCGTTTAACTATTCTGACGTTTACCAACAGAAGGTTTCTTAAAATTCATCCTTTAAAAAAAAAAAAAAAAACTATATTGCTTAGAAAAATAGTATTAGGACGCTAATCTGACGTGTAAAATGAACTTTCTCACTAATAACGCTGAGAGCTTCACAGGTGCGCTTGGATACTTCCACACGCGCACCATTTCACACGTCTCAATTTTAACACACACGAAAAAAAAATCTACTACTTTGTTGTTTTGTGACCTTTTGCCGAGACGCTGCCACACCAGGATTTTCCTTTGATTAAGGTCACTGTGTGTATATTTTATTATAACATGAATAACATCATGATAGTAGCCCTAAGTGGACCTGTTTGAGTGTTGGACCGAGGCACGACAGAAGAGACCTTTGATATGCATTATTGCGGCTCGCTGTCACGCGACTCGTTTCGAAGTCGTTATTGACGCGATCCAAGACAATAAAAAAGGTATGGATATTTAAGCAGCTTATTCTTGGTGACATGGAGCGAACAAATTGATGGGCACTGATATGCATATACGCGAAATTCCTAGAATGTGATATTGATGACCCAACTAGAGGCGCGAACACCGGCGATACGACATAATTGCCGCTTGTAATCGTCATCCTCATCATCATCTTCATAATAATAATCTTCATCGTCGTCATCAAAATTATTAACATATTCAGAATTACAATAATCATCGCCATCACCATTATCATCTTCATCACAATCATCATCATCGTGGTCATATATTTATTGTGTGTGCTTAGAAACAGCTCATTAAGTCACCCATACAGCTCGCTGTTGACGTTACGCTTTTACGTCACTTTTTATAGCGAAGCTGTTAAGGGCTAGTTTCCCCAGTTTCGTGTCCGGCACCAAACAAATGTCGACACAAAACTCTGGACAGCTACCGCTATCTATGAACGACGGCGGCAACCAGAAAACCAGTCTGGTTGCCGCCGTCGCTCATAGGTATCGGCTACCTTTCCGGCTATCATAGAAGAACGGATAGTTGGGCGAGTTGGTGGGAATTCATCGTAGGAAACTGCGCGCAAAAAAAGACGAGGACAAAGAAGAAGCACACGGGACGAGCGTACAGCTTCTCTGGTCTTCCTCCTTCACCAAAGTGGAAAGGCTGAAAGTTTTTTTTTTTTTTTATAATACAATTAAGCACGTCATAATTATGAAAACTTGAAGTATATAAATTCGTATCCGATTGAAATAGTTAGTTTCTTAAAACTCTCGGAGTGTTTTTATAGAAACCATGCCATGGGATAACTATATAAGCTATATCTTTCCGAAGCTAGCTTGTGTGGCGGGGATTATTTAGTTATAAATAATCCCCGCCACGAATATTTATTTATTGTTTATATGTGCTTATTTTATTTTATTTATGAATGTAAGGTTTTACTTTTATGACATTGGCAGGTATGCGTAAGCACCATATTTTAAGAAGCATTAGGTCCACGCAGAATCTTAACGTAATTACCTGCCTTTATAGCGGTTCCACCTAAATATTCACGAGTATTCAGGTGAAGGGATTTGATATGAGTGCATTAATACGACTTGACTCCTAGAAACAAACAAACAAAACATTTGAAGTGTAATTTCTTTGCTGTCTTGGGAAGAAGAGGAAACTAGGAACGTAACTACCTCCCCGTTACTCAAAAGAAGTAACTAAGTACGGTATTCATTACGATTTTGAAAAAAAATAAATAAAATGTAGCGAGTACGTCAGCGCGTTACCGAGAATGCAACGCATTGCCACCAGCCAGACATGCACACGTTACTCAATAAAAGTAACTAAATACGTTACTCTTAACGATTTTCAATAGGAACGCGTTATTTTGCCTAAAAAGGAGCGAGTTACTATGCCCGTTACTTTGACGACCAAATGCACATCTGCTTTTGTTTCATGATTTATTGTTTTCGTTTCAGTACTCGTTGCACTGAAGCAGTAGCTGCCTCTCGAAGTTTTCATCAGTTATGTTTTTACACTTCACTGACATTTCATCTCCGGCGACGCTGAAGAGTCGTTCTACTGACGCGCTCGAAAGAGCGGCAGTATTGTGCTTCAGGAAGAGCTGGTGAATGAGGGATTCCCACTCTCTTTTATTCTTTCTGCTTCTGAAGTTCTAAGTTGACAATGTTTTCTGTGCCTTCCCGCGATGGCAACCTTAGGGTTCGCATTCGGTCTGTAAACGATTCCAGAAGGTTCATCCGACGAATCTTTTGTTCTCTGGGTGAAGGAAAATCTCAGCTGTACAATTTGACTGACATGTTCAGCAATAAATGTTGTTATACTGTCATACTCCTTGGTTCTTTTTGGATTGCCCATCAGCCTTTGTCACAATCGACGCATACGCAGGTTAAAATTAAAACGAGACTGTTTAACGCTGTTGTACATGTTACTCCTCCAATGTAAAGAAATACCACTACTCGCTACTTGGCCTTAAAAGTAAATACGCTAATCCTTCTTTCAAACAAATGTAACTAAATACGTTACTCGTTACCGAAAGAAGTAACTATTTAGAAGTAACTCTTTACTAGTGAAAAGTTACGTACATATCTGCCACGTATACAATGTTATACTTTCAAAAGGTTCGTCTTAAAGTTCTCTTTCCGGCCACTTCAACTATACCTTCGAGATCCAAATCTACACACGTTTAAGGGCTTGAAGAGTGCGATTCTACATTTCTGTCAAAGTGAACATTCTATTTCACGGCGCACTCGCAACATAAAATACCTTTAGCTCAAGCAGTTTGAAGTCACGCCTTGAATAGATTGGTGCTTCTATACTTGCTCACCAACTAAAGTTTTCATTTATTAAATAAAAAAGAAACACGAAATGACGGATAATGCATGGAGGAAAAACAAAAGCTTAGTTTGAACCACTCGAAGCGTCAAAAGCGCACACTCCCACCTGGCGTTTTTTTTTTTCTTCTTCGGTTCTACGTACTCTAACAAACGGCGAAACCCTTACGGCACTCCAGACGTTCGGCTCCGTTCAAAGATAGCAGTAGCCCATTCCGAACGACCGTTGAAAGCAGGCTTTATAGGCCTATATTTTAGAGCCCCCGCTCTTTGCTCGCAATTGTCCAGAGAATTGTGCTTTCTCGATGGAATTAGAATGAAACGGCAAAGTTTAAATTACAGTAAAAGGAACGCGCTGAGAGATACTCGATGGTTCCAACCGTCTCCTACGACGAAGAACTACGAGCTTCTTATTTTCTTCTGTCGTAAAACTGAGCAATTAAAATAAGCATCTGAATTATAGACGTGGTTTGCTTTAGTATATTTGATGTTTGGGCCTATTAATCGAAATTTGTTTTATCCGGAGCGCAAGCTCGTCTGCATCTTTCGCAGGGGTTGTGGTGAGGTCAGGACGTCGAGATCTGGTTGCCTCTGATCGAATCTGGTGCGCGTGCAAAGCGTCTATGGCGATGTTTTTCTTTACACTTTGAGCGTCACCAACTAGCCACAAGCGAAAGTGTTTGTAAACTAACGGTGCAGTGGAGGAATGGCCAGTTTCTCCAATAGCTTTTTCTGTTATGTTCGTGAACATTGTTTGCCGTTCGTTCGCCTTGTGGGAACGATATTATCCATCGCCGAAACCGACTCGGCCCAAGTCGCTGTGTCTCGTTGATGCAGCGCAAATTGGGGTAAAATAATTGGTAACTTCACATAGTCGCAATGAAGCAGATCAGTTGAGAGAATACGTTAAAGAATATGTTTTTCTTCCGATACTTCTTTATACTGTTTTTCTTTTACGATACTTGTTTTCCTTTTTCTAACCAGATGTAAGTTGTGTGTCATATTGCTAGGCGCTTTCGTGATGACAATGAGAGCAATGAAAGAGGAAACGTGAATAAAAAAAGCTAAAACATCCTTATTAAAATGTGAAGGTAATCCAGGGGCAGATAATAAAAAAAAATACTCGCGTGATCCAGAAGGCAAGAAGAAAAGCTCGGTGCTTACGTGTGCACTTTGCTTTAGAGACAAAGCCTGATGTCTTGTTGCTAGGGTTGTAGGTGTTACCGAAAAAAAGTAACGAAATACGTTTCGATCGTTACTTGCAAAATGAAGGAATGGGATATCGACCTACGTTACCTCAAATAAAATGAACGCGTTACCGTTTCCGTTACCAGTAAAAAGTAACGCACGTTACTTTTTGTTACTTTTTATTTATAAATTGACGGTAACATCGTGTTTGTGGTGTCAGCGTTCTTCGACACTGGGGCAAAGAACGTAGGTGTCGAGGTTTTTAATGCGAAAGCATTAACTGTCTCATGTAGCGAAGCCGGCGTTGTCAGTAGCAACGAAAAACGACAGCTACATTCCGTCTGTAGCAGCGAAAAACGACACCCCAATTCTCATTGGCTGATCAAAACGGCACCTAAAGTCCAATTGGCCATAGGTACAGCAACGCAGATGCTTCGTCACGAAATAAATACAAAGAAAAGCACAGCAAAGCAGATGCATCGTCACGGAAGCCGTGGAGCCGGTGCGGGCGCCGCGCCTGCGCATTGGTGGAGCGTGATGTCACCGTAGGAATGCTTCTCCATTCCTACACGTAAGCAGTCTTAAGTGTCTTCGTTTAATTTGCGAAAGTGATACTGTTTGCGGGGGAAGGGGGGGGGGGGAAAGACAGGCAAAAGTTTGAAGGTAAGTGGATTTAGTGCAATAATTAATGACTTGGTGCCTATACTTTGTTTCAGCTTAAGTCCAGACGCTGCCTACGCTAGTAGCTAATGGGATTAATCAAGCAGCGTGAAAAGCGCGATCAGTAGGCCTTTCTTGTTTATGATTGGTTCAGCGACGATAGAACACGTAAGAAACATGACGAATACCATGATCGTCCACGTTTAACGCTGTCGGATTGCTGCCATAAGCTCGTAGCGTCGTCTGCGTCTGGACTTAAGCTAAATCGAAGTATACAAAGACGAACAAATTTGAAGTGTACTTTTTCAGGTCTTGGGAAGATGTAAGGAGCAACGTAACTACGTTACCCGTTGCTCGAAATAAGTAACGTAAGTAGGTTACCCCCATACTGTTTTGAAAACGTAACGAGTACGTTACTACGCTATAGAATAAAGTAACGCGTTACCGATAACGCAGTTACTTGCAACGCGTTACCGCCAACACTGCTTGATGCAAAAATTGCGCGATTAAAATACTCCAGCACATCATAAAAAGGCAAGGGAAAAAATTGCAGTGGATTAGCTCGGCTATGCCAGGATATACGTAGCGTGTGCTTAGGTTCAGCTGGTTATTCTTAGCTTTTCTGGTTGTCTAGGATTAGCTTGATTATCACGCTTACTGCTGCATCAATGACCCACACACGGTATACGCATTATGTGACTACTTCGGGATCCGATGAGTTAAGCTTCTCCGCTCTTCTGCGCCGCTGAGCGGCAATTTCGCTCTCCTTCTCCATGGCTATACCACACTGACAAACGCCCCGCTATATGTATACCCCCACTGATACCTCTACGCATGCGCACAAAATGAGAGGCGCTATCAAGCGGTTCCGGTGCAGCGTCAGACTTGGCTACTGCGCAGCGGAGGCGCACAGCTGGGAACGCGGCGGCGCCAGTGCGTCTGCCCCGGCTATGACGTCACTCCTCTTAAATGCGCAGACCGCCGAGGCGCGCGCGGCGGTGGCGGAGCCGACGGCGGCGGCGGCTCCGGCGCGCCAGCTGTGCAGCCGCCTCGGTGGCTCTGAGGCGAGAGCGCTGGCCTACGGATCCCCCTGTGGCGGGTTCGAATCCCGGCCGAGGTGCCCGTGCCCGCAATCTGACGGAGGCTTATTGCGGAGGAGGCGCCGTGTAACCGAGCTTTCGGTTGCACGTCAAAAGATCTCCAGGTGGTCCAAATTAATCCTCAGTCCTTCGCTGGGGCGTGACAGATGCCCGTCGTTGGTTTGGCGCGTAAAACCACCAAATTTGACTTTTTTTTGCGCCAGCTGTGCGCCGTGTGACGTCACTGCTCCTCGCGCATGCGCAGCACGGCTCTCCAGGAGCCACGCGAAACTGCTCAACCTCGGTCAGTGTAGCTCACGCTACAAAACAGTAAAACAATTGTACCGGAAATCAGAGGCTTCTGTCACTGCCATAAAAAGATATTTCAATAGGGTGTCCCTTTGCGCCAGAAAAAAAAGAACAACAAGGCCGCGACTGCACACCCCACTATAAGTGACAAAACTCGGAACTTCCTTACTCAACAACGTTATTCTCACGTTTGACGCTCAGCAGTCTTGAGCGTCAAAGAAACACCATAACGAGCGACAAAAATGTACTTTCCCGTGTTAAAAAAAAAGCTCAGCGGGATCAAACACCTCAACGACGTCTGCCAACCACCACCAAACATCGCAACTCAATTTGAAGTGAAAACCTTGTGTAGGATCGAGGGAGGGTGCAGACGGGAAGTGGGGAGGGGGGTTTGTCATTCAACCAGGAGCGGAACCTCTTTCTTCAAATCTTCCAAACACCACGTCTATATTTACCACCGAGCCTTCTTTGTGTGGGACAAAACGAGGTTCCCCAATGAATGCCTACAGGACTCCTCTGCGCTTCACGATGTTTATTTCTTGTCTTTTTATTCTTCTTTCGGCTCTTTTGGGCGTTCGGGAAGAAGTGATTGTTTTGCAGCGTTTACCTGGTTCACTCTGCTTTAATCCTAGAAGACGGAAGTCTTCTGCGCCACTGTTGGATGTCCGATGGATGGCAGTGGTTGTTTTGTGGCAGCTGTGGCTTTGGTTTTTCCCGATCTCTGCTTCTTACGCAGCTTCTCTGGTGTGACTTTTGTTGACGTGGCGGTCGTCTTGGTTCAGTGTTTTTTTATTTCTTTGTTTTAATTTTTGTTCTCTAGAAACTGCTACGGTAGATATAAATTTGGCATGCTGAATGGGTGATCCGAACTTCGCTGTCGACGGTTAACCGGGAGTGTAGAATGTTTAGTCTGAGCAAGTTAGAGTAAACCCATTTTTTCCCTATTTGTATGGTTAAGGGCTTTAAGCTAGCCCTAAACTAAGCTACTTATGGTTCAAATGAAGTCTTAATACAAAACGTGTTTTATCACCTGAATTCTACGAGGAGACAGTCACTGAAAAATTGTCACGTCAATTTCACCTTTAAATTTAGCGGGGAAATTAAAGTGAAGTGACAACGTCATGCGACCTCAAGTCACGTGATGTCAGTTTCGCCGCTAATTTTAGGTCGGAAATTGGGATCACATCACCACGTCATGTGATTCGAAGTTACGTAATGTTAATAGTTCCGTTAAATTTAACGGGGAAATTTACGCAACATCAATTTTCCCGTGAGTTTGCATTCGACACATTCGGTGCTTCCCGGTTAATGTCAGCAAGATCGAGGTTGTGTCATTTGTTTTTTATGTAAATTAAAATACATCGCGTGGTTTTGGCGAGTTATTTGGTTTATTCGATTACCTCAAACATTGTCCTTTCAGGGTATTTTTCGTTCGTCGGCTAGCGAAAGATTAAACCTAATCTTTTTGTGATACATAGGGAAGCTAATGGCCTTGTTGAAGATCCATATGACCGCGCTGGGATGTTTCCTACAACCCTTGACTTGAAAAGTCCACATATTATGTTGATGGCGATGTTAATTCGCAGAAATGTTGAATGCGATTAGGAATACATTTCAAGAACTTAATGGCCAGTTGAAAAAACCGCGAAAATAAAGCTATTCTTAGAAGTGTCCAAATGACCTTGGCTAATAAAACAGTTGTGGAACTCTAGCAGGATCTTGATGTGTGGACTCTTGCCACCAAAGAAGCTGCCTTAATTATGAATGTTAGATCTACGTGTTCCTAATATATACAACTTGTTTAAATAAACTCAGAGAACAGCGGATCTGATGGTTGAAGAAATGTGGCGTCGCGAACGTCATATTCATCCAATTTTTTCGATAAGGATTGAGCATAATTAAGGACAGAACCTTAATAATGGCGTATCTTGTAATTAATACCCTGAATGTTACTTTTTACCGACATGCATTCGAGTCTTTGCTAATAAAATAACACGACCGAAAATTCTAGTTTTGTGACTGTAACCATGAACAAATTGTCTAAATATTCATCATATGTAGATGATTCATTTTGAGTTTCTCTAGGAATCAGGTCAAATTACCGAATAAAAATATGTATTCATAAAAATATTCCCGATTTATATCCCAGATGCGGAAATTCTATAGTATAATTTTTTTACATATACGCAAATTAATGTAATAGAATAAAACTGTCTGGAAACGCTGCGCAGATATGAAGGTCATTCCATTATACCTTGTATTTTTTTCAACGTAAACCTTCTAACATGAACTCAAAGTGTCACTCGTTCTACACTGTGTGGTAAAGTTTTTTTCTTATAGGTAAACGTGCAACGTGTCAAATTAAATTGAATTAAAAGGAGCTTTCTGACATAAGTTACATGGTATGCAGACAGGTTTTTCCTGCATTTTTCATTTCTTTTTCTTCGAGTGAAAAAACGCGCCACAGTTGCAATACTGAGAAATATTTTCATCATCATAACCACAAATGTTTCCATGAGGACCCAAATGAATACAGGGGAGGGGAGTGGGCATGTTCTAAACAAAAATAATAAAACAAACAACAAAAACAAAGATCAGGATATTTCGAATCTACTGATTGCTTTTCAAGTAGGATATGGCAAATATACTGTGTGTTGCATCTTTAGGTGCTAAAACATTACCGCCCGGCGCCGAAAAACTAATGTGTAAAAAAAAAAAAAAATCAAAACAAGTGCCTTTTTTGAAGTTGTTTCGTGGTCGCCCCCGAATCGTTGCGTTTACTAAGTATATGAGGAACGTTTCTTCTACGTCGGCATTATGTGACCGGGTTCCAGAAACGGCAGCCGCCAACATTCAGAGCGCATGCCGTCATCAACATCAAAACAAGACACGAAAGCGCGTTCCAGAAGATCAAAGATCTTCTGGAACGCCACCATCTTTGATGCCGCCATCTTTGATCAAAGATGAAAGATGGCGGCATCTATTTCTGCCACATACCGTTCAAACCTTAGTGTAGATGAAACTTCAGAGCACGGCTGTCAGTGGCATTTGACGTTTACGCCCTGCAGGGACCAAAATACGCGAAGCAGCGTCCGCATCCATCTTCATCAGACATGTCGCTCTCGGGTGACACGGAAAATAGACACATCAGCGCCTTTGCGAGCGTTTACACGAAAACATTGCAAAACATAACAAAAAAAGAAAGCGTCGTTAAGATATTTTCGGGGTCGCACAGGACCCGTCAAAGTACATTTTTATCTGCATCCATGTTGTCGCCTATGGCGTCGTCTGCTATTTGCGGTGCAGAAAATGCAGGGCACGTTCGACGCCTTCTTGAGTCAAAATTCAAAATGGCATTCTATCAATACTGATTTTGATATGGAAGTATATTTTTGAAGAGTCGTTTGGTTCAGGCGGTTGCTGTTAAAACCACGGCTGCGGATACTGATTTTGTTTAACTATAATATTATGATCGGTACCGCTCCGTAAAGACCAGATTTATGCAAAAAAAAAAAAAAAAGCAATTTCTAAAGCCGTCTTTTGTCAAATTAGTGAAGTGTTTACTTTTTAGACTGGTTTTATGGGAAAGAGATTATCTTGCCAAAAACGCTTCTGGCAGGAATGTGCACTCATGTTTCCGACAAACTGAAATTTGGTTTGATTAAAGCAACAATAAATAATAAAAAACAGAGACACTACAACGACTTTTCAAAGTTGATTCAAGCTGTAATCAGAAGTTTGAATTGTTTTATATAATTTTTTTTAAATATACCGCGAAGAATAGTGGATCATAAAAAAAAAGTTTTTGTTTCAATACATAAATCGATATATTAAAGTTCGCATTGCGTCAATGTTGCCGCACTTGAAAGAGATCTCCAGTTTCTTTCTGGGTTTGTTATCATCAAATGAGTTGCTGCTAACTCACTCGATTATAAGTCTACATAATAAAAATACACAAAAATACAATAGAAAGAGAATATGAGTCACGATAAACATATATCACCTTAAAGAGGCCAAGTGTATTAGTTACAATATGCTTTCACATGCGCGCGACTCTCCAATTAGCAATGAATGTTTCAACTCTCGAACTATTGGCAGTGATATTTGGACACTCATTCCGTGCGGTTTTTATACTAAAAACAACGAAAAGTTAAGCGTTCATTTGTTATGCACCAAACACGATGATAATTTTTCTGTCGTTGAAACGAGTTTTCGCTCGGGACGCCGGAGTAATCTGAAAAGACTGATTTATTTAATAAGGAGAGTGCTTGTGTAAATCTAGCTCAACAAGAAAATTATATCAGTATTTTTTATTGTAACTCAAGTAAGGGGCTATGCAGTTATTTCAATGTCTGGGTACTTGAAATCAAGATTACAGAGTCGCACAATTGTTTTTAGACATTTTTTAAGGTTCTTTTGATTGAAACCTTTTTGCTCAATCCATCTCGAAAACAAAAATAAACCACTGTTTATTTTAGAACCACGCGCTTCAGTCTATAGCCAGATTTAAGGAGCGCGGTAAGAGCGGGAGTGTGCTCAATTTTACACCCGTCCACTGGCGCGGCGCTGGCGCTTCGAAAACGTGGATTAAATTATTCTCATCCACGTCTTGGGACTGACTGCGCTTGCGCCTGTTGCACGTGTGGAAACTTTAGCGCACCCCCGGGCTTTAATTCCTCGTTCACTTGACTAATTTCTAATTTAGTGGTTTTAGATGACGTTCAGCAAGTTTTTAATTCGAACCATAGGTCTATCTTTAATAATTGAAAGGGTCAATTAGCAAAACTTAGTTCATCATTTCACTTATTGTGACAATTAGCCCTCCCCCCCCCCCCCCCCCCCCCCCCGCCCCTATGTTATGTCCCCCTGGTCGTATATGTTACCTTCGCAAACAAAATTCACGTACTTTTTGACGACTTCTTATAAATGCATAAGTTCGAATCAATATCCAACACTCTGTAGGTATATTTAATTCCCGTAATAGTTGCAACACTTACCGCCCCCCTGCACGCCGGCTGTCTTAACTTCCTGCATCGCGCCAAGGCCAGCGTGTTCCGGCTTCACTCTAACTGTGAAGGCTATCGCTTGGTGTACCCTCAAACACAGGGTGTGGTTCGCGCGTCGTACGTAGTCGTTTATTTGAAACCATCAACCACGTTTTAATATAAGTGTCTGATGCCTCCGTTAATGCTTCTGAAATGAGCTTAGATGCCTTCGATATCCCACAAACTCACTCGACCAAGAAGGCGGACTCGCCTCTATTTCTCCCCCTCCCCCTCAAACTCATTTTGATCTCGACGATAGTTTAAAGTTTCGCGCAGCCTTTTCACCAAACCCCATTTCGAATTAGCTCTCGTCCGCCGCACCCAACTCCGCAGATAAGCGTTCGTACCGCCCCCCCCCCCCCCCCCCCCCCCCCCCGGAATTAAATATCGCCGCCACTCTCTTACACTACGGAGCTCCGAAACAATCTGCTCCAAGCTCTGTCTGGGAACAATGGCCCCACTCCGCGCCCGTTACCCTGGGCATAATCCGTCACCGTCGCAACCCCGCGTCTTACATCGATGCGCATTATTGGCAGACTGGAAAAGGCGGTCTTCCGCGCGAGCGAAGCCAATTTATTCGTGACCTTTGTCCTCTAGAAGGAACTCTCCGAGTACGTACCGTATTTTATTTTAAAGCTTTTAATCTCGACAGACGAATACGGCTGGCATTCATTCAAATTCAAACCTGAATATTTTCAGACGTACACTGGAAGGGTCACCAGGACAAAAAGCTGCTGCAGATTGACCGGGTGTCGATGCCCGTTACATCGGCAAAGGTTACGAAAACAAACAAAACTAGAAACGTCGAGAAACATCTAATCGCACAGTAGTCATTAATACAGTGACGCAGTGTTTATATATATATAATATATACACATATATATGAAAGAAAGCACGACAAATACGATTCATCTGTCTGAAGAAAACATAAACGTAAACCAATTATTAAAAAAAAAAAAAAAACTGGAAGCGATCTTTATTTTTTACGCCCTAAAATGAAAGATATGTATTAAAGGGAACTGATCAGGGAATCAGTGTGCCACGTGACGTATATTTTTCCGCTAGCGGCTATACTGGATGGTTGTATAGGTCACAAGACGCGAATCCTCCCGCTACATTTAGCGGTAACTGAATTTGTGCAGAAGTCGCGTGGAGTCCATTTTCCGCTACATTTAGCGGGAAAACTAGATTGGTGCCTCGGTCACAAGACGTAAATTTTTTGCGCTCAGTTTAGAGGGTAACTGAATTGGTGTATAGGTCACGTGACGTCAATTGTTCGATAAATTTTGTGGGGAAACGGAAATAATGCTTTGGCCCAAACACGTGATTTTCGCCTCGCTAAATTTAGCGGGGAAACTGAGCTGACGTATAGGGCACGTGCCGTCAATTTCCTCTAGACCAATAGGTGAGATGACGTCAGGTGACGTCACGTGACACCACTTACCCCATTAGATTTAGCGGAATATGCGCGGATGAGCGAACCGACAAACATTTGGAATTGGGGGTAGCGTTATAAAGCATTTCATGCTTTAATACACCTCTCTCATTAAAAGTCATCGTTTATTTGGAACAGTACAAAGGGTGTAGTGGATGCATTGTAAAAAAAAATGTAACGCTAACAAAAGTGCTAGACTGACTAATGCTAAAAATGAACGCAAAATCACGCAAACTAAAAAAAAAGATCCATACTTATTTAAAAGGAAGCACGAAAGAATAGTACCGCATCAACACGACTATATGCTGCTCAAAATGTCAGAATTGTTCGTGACAAAAAATATGCAAGTAATTATTTGCTCTTTGAGGCAGACCATTTCTAAAATAGCGTAAGAATCTCGTTCACGAACCAAACAAGCAAACCACGCTGCAAACGAATATGTCTAATATACCTGTAAGCAACCTTCCTCACTCCCAATAGCCACTAAATGGCCATAAAAATGATGTCAAACTGATTTTAATTTTGCCGACTTAAAAACAAAATCTGTCTTTGTTTTCGCGGTAGGGCGAGGTGCTAGCAATTCAGATAACTAAATGAAATAAAGAAGTCATAATGGAGATGTCCGACAGAATCGAACACCCCCCCCCCCCCCCCCCTTCCCTACTTGCGTTCGCGTAAGCTATAGGCCTATGCTGTGCAAGCCATACGCTTACACTGCGCGCCGCTGTTTGCACAAACAAAAACGGCATAGGCGATATTACGTGTTCTTGTTATTAAACTTTGTTAGCACGAACGATGGTAAATTTGTCACTTTGGTTAGTGCCACGAAAGATCCCGTCCTAACTCGCTCACAGAACTCTTGAAGGTCCCCTGATACGACGGGACTATAGGGACAGGCGTAAAAAAAATGTTTTCACCATCACCAGAACTTCTGATGGTAGCATTTGTTTTAAATAAACAAGAAACACAACTTTAAGATTACTACTTCGCTCTATTTCTATAACGTTTCAATTGTTCTCCTCGATGCCCATCTGTGTTGTGAGCATTACGTAAGGGATGCGAAGTTCAGAAAACAAAAAGTCGAGAAGTGCCACCAACGTTCTGCAGAAGGCGAATAACGTTGAAGAATATACAACTTTTGGCACGTGGAATAAATATCGCGCCTATTATTGCGCTTGTAGTCGCGCGAGAATAGGAAAAACGGAAGCCACGTAAAAGTCATAAACGGCTCTTTTATCAGATTTGCCCTTCTGCCCATTGCACTACATATAAGGAAGGCCAAAAACACAGTTCGTGAAATAATTTCGGTCCTCTCAGTCGCCACTGCAATTATTACCCGAGCTGCCTGGTTTTGCAACCCCGTGTCACCGTGCTCTTAACGCATGCGCAGCGTCTGATGTACCGCACAATAGAGCTACGGCGCATGCTCCGAAGGTGTTCCACAGCACAGCAAAAAAAAAAAAAAAAAAAAAAGATGGCAGCGCGCAGAAGGCGATTTTTTGGAAATGTCTATAGGGAAGATGAAGTACGACCCCGGTCAATCTTGGGCCGAGATCCCGGTATCATTGCCAGAAGCAGTGCTGGAAGAAACGCGTGGCAGCTAACTATGTTAGTGGTAACGCATTACTTGTTTGAAGAACGAAGTAAAGCACTCTTTGCATTTTTAATGTCTAACGAGTAAAGTGTTTTGGTTACTACTTTGCTGTATCGTCTATAAAATTTCGCTACTCGATCATTTTGATTAATATATATATATATATATATATATATATATATATATATATATATATATATATACGCCGCATGTGCGTCGTCGCCCAGCGCCAATCAAAAACGTAGTTTGAGCACCGCGCCAGTGCGGTTGGACACGGAATGCTTACGCACGGTGCTTGCGTTTGCTCGTATGCGCAATAATTAAACTCACTTTAAGCAATTTTTTTTTTTTTTAGAATAGCATATGCAAAAATCTTTGCGAACGCAAATAAATGCTACCGTCGCCACTGTGTATATGCCAAGCCCAAACCGCGTTTCGGGACGGAGAATGACGAGGATACTATTTTCTTGCGCACAGAAGAACACGTTACAGAAGGCTCACCTGTCGCTGCTCGGTGACGTCTGAGTTGAAACCAGTGATTTATTTAAACATAAAGGTAATTGCTTAGCACTACAGCCGCACATAACATTCGCTAGATTGTAAAACGAAAAAAAAAAAAAGCCGAGGCCCAATTGATTTATATTAAAACATATTTAAAACAAAGTTTATTAAAAAATATCAATAAACAATATAAAATCATTTTGTAAAAAAAGAACAAAAAAGGTGACTACCGATGTTTATGTCCCCGGCTTTGCTACTAAATGATAATAAAATGAGAAGTAATGGAAAGTTCCGTTCGTTAGTTATGAATGTAATGGTAACGGTATTTCGTTTCGTTTGGAGGACGATAAAGAATCTCAGCACCTGCGTTGATTTTGGACTAACAAACGAATAAAGCTATTTCTTGACTTTTTTTTTTTTGTAACGGACTCAACATTGGTCAAACGACGTGTCGATAGCTCGCCCATGCGTGGCATCGCCAGTTGCAAAACAAATTGCCACTTGCCGTGGAGAAAGCGTAAAAATAGACTGGAAATTAGGCTGAAATTTTTCTCGAAAATCAATGTCCCCCTGATTTCCTCCGATTGCAAAATATTGCAAACAACCACAAATAGTGTGTCGCGACTGAAAGTAGTTATGTTGTTGAAAAATGTGATTTACGACATTTGAGTTTACTCTATGGACCTAGGGATATTTGCTTTTAGTCGATAAGCCTTAGGCTATTTCAACATCATAGACAATTCCGCACAAAGAGACGAGGACAAAAGAGGAAGGAACACAGAACACAAGAAAAGCAACAAATTAAACGTTCGTTGTTTATGCCAAAACATGGCTACATTGTTCCCCACTGTAGAGGAGCAATTTAACCAGTGTTGTACGACTGCTAGCCTGGGATGTTTAACGTGCACCACGCAGTAGTGCTTCACGACGGCACACCGGTACGATGCTCATCCAAATCGAAACTGGCAGGGGCAAGGATTGAACCTAGGATCCGCGGATTCTGCAGCGCGAGCTTTCACTCCACGTGCTCAGAACTGGTGTGAGCTTGCCCAACAAAAACAGGCGCGTACTCAAAGCTTTGGTACAATAGGCGAAGAAAATGATTATTAAGAAAGATTCATTCATGACAGGGGACACCGCACCAGAGGGAATTCAGTTCAGTCACAGCCAAATGATTGCAAAGAGGCAACCTCTTTTTCACTCAAAGCCACCGACGGCTGACTAACGCAGTGATCAGCCAAACCCAAGCATTAAACAAAACCGTGTATTCTTACAAAGATTGGGAAAGGGGGTGGGGGGGTGTATTGGTATTGGATCCTGTGTCGTGCCCGTCTTAAGTGATATTATTTTTGCAAAAATTGTCCGTGCTATAGCTGTAGGTATTGATGTCTATTCCAGTTTTCAACGTATTCCGATATGTAGATGTTTTTATATTACTGTACAAAAAGACTGCAGATCAAGGTGTAGTTAGTACGATTATGGTCATTTTTGATACGTACCGTTTTGGCCTCAATATTACTTTTAAGAAGCCTAAGGAAGGGGAACTGCAATTCTTAGACTTGTCCCGCCGATCACTTTTGCTGTTAATTTTTACATCAATCCAAAAGAGGCACTACACGCCCTCGCATTCCAAGGAAGTGAAGAGAGGCATAGCTATCTCCTGCGTCACTTCAGCCCTAAATAAGTCGTGTTTACATGCCATTAATAGTAGTTTCTCGGGTCAAATTGATAGACTGAATCTTTAGGGTTCCCGAAGCCGGTTTTAATGGAAGTGATAGAAACGCTGATAAATTAGGTAAAAGGGGATGAAAGAACTAGGTGCCCTGTTGACAAAAAATGGGTGGTGGTAATATCATATCTACACAAAGTACCACAAAATCTAAAACAAATGGCAAGCAGGTATGATGTGCTCTTAGTACTCTCAGCCCCTAAAAAATGTGACAAAGTTATTTTAAGGTTCGCACAAAAGCAAAAAAAAAAAAAAAATCAAAACACACGTGCCACAAAAGAAAAACAACAACAAAAAAAAAAACAACAACAAACAAGCTCGGACTTTTGTTTCCTGTTCGTCGGGCAATATATATAGTATTTCTCTTTCCTGTGGACGACACTTCGTCGGGCAAACTGGACGGTGCCTGAATGACCAGAGGCAAAAACATAATCTTTCATTAATAACATCCGTAGGAGGTCACTTTTTGGTACACTGTAAGAGTTGTACGTGTTCACTATCTTTAGAAAAATACCTCAATCATTGGACGGTTCAAACCAAAACAAACACGCGAGGTGCTTGAGGCTTTTACCATCTTGGGTTTGACCGATCGCTGCGTTAGTCATCCGTCGGTGGCTTTGAGTGAAAAAAAAGTTGCTTTTTGGCGTAGATTTGTCTGTGACCGAACTGTATCCCCCTAGTGCCGATGTCCCTTGTCTGGAATAAATCTTGCTTCATCTTTTCTTTTTTTTTGTCACCTATTATTTCAGACTTGTGAGTACGCGCCTGTCTGTGTTTTGTCTTCCTTCCTCTTTGTCCTTGTTTCTTTATACGCGATTTTTCATCAGGATTAATGTTTACCAACTCGCCCTGCATAGCACCTTACTGCAATTTAGGCTATTTGCTTTAGGAGCTCTGCTTTTAGTAGAAGAATTTCAGATGGGTTTTATGAGATGCGTGAAGGACGACACGGGCTGCCTCTCGTATATGATAGTTGGGGTCTTACGCACCGTGTCATCGTGCCGCTGGTCTGGACATGTCTTGAAGGAGAGAGGGGGTGAAAGTGAGAGAGAGAGAGAGGAGAGAGAGAGAGAGAGAAGCGATGAGCGTCCCGCCATTGATAAGGTGCTTGTGCGTTGGGCGGCGGTGATGGGGAGAGAGTCACAGAGTGGCATCGCTATCGCTCTCTTGCCGTGATTGCGTGGACTTGAATGGTCCAGAATGTTGTCCAAGATGGCGAGATGCCAGCGGCCGTTGCGTCTTATAGTTCACTTTATCTCTCCGCGTTCAGAAGCACACATACATACACACAGTATCAAGAGCATGAATATAAAAAATAGTGCGCGAGAGCGAGAGCGAGAGACGGAGATAGATCAATGGATAGAAAGAAAGCTTGAAAGAAAAAAAAGAAGAAAGAAATAAAGAAAGGAAGATTTGAACGTATCCGAATAGGGTGAACAGCAAGTCGGAAGCAAGGACTGAAATTGTAATAAGGTAGAAAGTTGGGCGAGTTGGTGATATATATTTAACCAAAAAAGTAAATACAATGCCAAAAAACAACAACGACAAAAGAAAAAGGTCAAGAAGATGATGTGTACCCAGCGCCCTGTTTGCATACTTCGTCGTCTTGCCCTCTGTTTTTCTTTTTTGGGGGCAGGGGGGGGGGGGGGGAGGGCGATGTTTTTACTTTTTGTTAAACGCGAAATGTATTCTGTAATAACGTTGACCGAAAGGATGTGTACCCGGCCACATGACCCCCGTCTAATAGGAGAAGAGTAGCAGTAGTCGCCGTCCATCTTCGCAAACACCGTGGCGAGAGAAAAATGCCCGCCGAGGAGCCGACATCGGGATGGGATACGAGAGTGATCCATCTCTCTATTTAGCAGGCTGATGTCGGCAGCTTATAAGGTGTAAATAACAACAACAACAAAGCACAAGTAGGTACATGCTAAGGGGAAAATCCGGCTCCCCTGACGTCGCTTGCAGAAGAGCGAGTGGCGTGAATAAAGAGAAAAAGAAGAAAGAAGCTGATCGCTTCGGTTTAGCTTTTTGTTTCAACTCCACGCGTGGCCCTAGGGCAGCTGATACGGAAGCGACAAAAAGTCTGCTTCTCTCCTTGTCCAACAAAAATGACAAAAGACTAGCACAATGCTCCAACATAGCGCAATGCGCCTTGTCATCAACTTCTGCTGCGTTTGAAGGTCATCCATCGACCACAAAAAAAAAGCGTTATGTTTGAACTTTCCTGCTTCTCCCGTTAAAAGGAAGCCTATAGGTTGATTCGCACACTTGTGACTGCTTAGGAACTTTTACGCGGCGGTTACAAGCAGTCGTAAGAGACTTAGAACCGGTTTCTAGACTTCTCCGGTTATAAGCAGTTGCAGGTGGCTGGATAAACCTTCAGCAACCACGACCGTCATTTAAGAGGCAAACAAGATTATGTAAGCGCAATGCGGGCCAATAGAAGACAAGTTTGCACGCATTTGTTATTTTAACGGGGTGGTGTTGCTTTGGAAACGTGTATTCTCAGCAACGCATAAACCACTCTATAAATACGTTTCGTTCGATGCCATTTTTTGTGTTTCCGAAGATTTGTTCTTTTAAAAAGTGATGAACATGCGCCTGGGGTTATATATATATGGAGGTGTCACACTGACATGTGGAGTTGTAGAACGCTATAATTGTTTCGCTGATGTTTCAACTGAGAAAAAAAAACTGCTATCACGGTCGTTCCATTCGTCTACATGCAGCTGGCGTCGTACTTTTAATGTACTGATTACAAGTAATCAGATTACTAGCAATCTATTTTTAATCGGAGTAACTTTGTAATCATTTGATTACCTTCATTATGTAGTAATAAAAAGGGCCATTTGATTTCTTTTGAAAGTAATAAAATTGCTTGTAACCATTACTAAAATCACCTCCCTTTCCTCATGGCGCCTTTTGTTTAAACAACTATCAAATAGGCGTAAAAAAAATCTACGTCAAGGGGATGGGCTGCCAAAAGTGGTAAATTTAGAAGATGAGTAGTTGGCGATTCGGGGATTCTAATAAAAAATTGGACTGCACTAAAGGTTCGTTTTCAAGCCGAAAGAAAATTGTGTCGTTTTAAATATCTAAAGTAATCTGATAAATAACGGTTACATTTTAAGCAACAGTCATTCATTTCTCTCAAGTACTAAAATTATCTAATTGAATGTTTTTAGCTAAGAGTAACAGTAATTGTACTAGATTACTTTTTTTGTAGCGTATACAAGACTGGCTGGCATCTGCTACCCTAATAAAAAGTTACCTTTGCTCCAATCTTTTTTTTTTTCTTACTACATGCGCGTCTAGATGCCTCGGGTTTTCGCATCGGCCCGCCCGGAAGTTCCATACCGTCACCGGGCGGGGATCTTTTTAAATATTGCAAACTGTCTACGACCTGATTTTTATCACCGCAAATGACATCTCGAAGAGGGCGCTGGCACGTAGCGAATTGCAGCTTGCCACGTGAATGTTTTGTTTTTAATAGATTTTGACAATTCTTGAACTTGTTTTCCCGGTATAATGGTGTCATTGCAATTTGCAATACTCGAAGAGGCCTTTTACATTTTTTTTTGACATACGGATACATTCTGTGCATTGTGTTGCCTATTTTTATGGGGCGAAGTAAATGTGTCTTACATAACGTAGGATAAATTTAGAGAATAAATAAAATTAAACCAATATTGTATTTCGAAATGGAACAACGCATAAATCATATTTCTTAACTTGACTATCTGTTAAGTAATTCGTTCAGCGTTTATTTTTTTCGGCGATGATATATAGGTCCAAATTGATGCATGCATAATATTTTACAATTAAAACCCACGCTTTCTTAACTGAGTCCCTTTAGCCAAGTACGGAAGAGGAAACATACGGAAAGTTGTTTGATAACCGAATAATACGTTTTCGCTCCTACAATAAGCGGTGGTCAACCAAAAAATTACATCATATTACATATGCAATATGCTTCGCTTCTTTAGAACAAAAGAGAGCAAACGTCCGAGTAATGTTCCTTCCTCCTAGAAGGGTGGTTATTTTCCGGTCCCCGTCGTCTCCCTCGTGCCTTGATCGGGACCGGGTGACCGTGGAACGCCGTGCTGTGCTGTAGGAGTCTGCCGTTCTAGGCAGTCAGGAACACTTGGAGACGTGATGGACGTTGCGATTAATATATCTACACTGACGAATCCATATAATACAGGGTTTGTCACGCTGCCGCTGTAGCTCGTGGCTGCCCAACGCCAACAATTGCGCACCGGCGCCAAGTCCGTTGCCGCCCACGGCAAATCCTTTGTCTCGCAAGACAAAAATACGTGGGGCCCTCCGGACCACGGGAGGACGACCACTCGCTTCACGCACGGGCTCGTTCAAACTCAACTTATTTTCCAAAAAAGGCGCGCCAAAATTACAAAGGGAAGCCAGACCTTCCTCTCTCACTGGAGCCGCCCACACGGCCATGACCATGTTATCTCCCTAATTACCCCGGCGGCAAGGGTGATCACCCACTCCCGCTAAAAAAACGAAGGCTCCCTTCACTTTCCATGCAAAGAAATCTGCTTCCACTTTCGGGAAATGGCCACCACTTACCGCCAAAGGAAAAAAATGCGGGTTATCAGACGCCTCCGAAAGACGCTCCCGGTGACAACGCCGCCAATTACCCGAGCTCTCTCAGCTAAACTCCTTCGGCCATCTCTACAATTAGTGTCATAAACAAACATCAACCACAAATGGATTTTTTCATGTCCAAACTACGCACAATGTTTTTATCTTTGTTAATAGCTTCTTTTTGTTTTATCAAAAGCTACAATCTTTGAAACGGGAGAGAACGCAATCTTCTTGTCTTTCCTTGTTGAGTGCTGTATAAAAATCTGCCATTCATTTGTTTGGCCTTAGAGGCAATACATTATATCAAAAAAGGTTAAGTCTACGTCACACTTGCGGAGATAAACCTCGCCTCTAGGCGGCCAGAGAAGAAAGACCCAGGAGAGCATTACGAGCGTGGTTTAAATCTCAACAAGCGGACGTGTCTCCGTTAAAAAAAGCCAGAGTCGTGTAGGGGTAACAACCTGCAACAATACGTCGCATGCACCAGGCTTAGGATTGCCCCAATTTCGTGTGTGGATTTGTCAGGCAGAGAGCAGGTCTTACTCAGTCGTTTTATTTCTTTTTCTTTCTTCACGATCTTTTAATGTAATGTGGATAAAAGCGGCTTACTGAAGAAACGGTTTGAGTTTTTTTTTCTTCTTTGCGGCGACAGTATTTACAGCATTTTTCGCAAGCACAGTGATACCCCGCTTAAGAGTTAGGATTGACCGACTTGCGCTTAGAAGCTGCCTGAGGCTGTATGATAACAGACTGGGAAACGATTCTGGTATACGTTGAAAGCGTCGTAATGCCAGAAAAAAAAAAAAAAAAGAATGCTCGCCGTGACTGTGATTTGAAAGGCTTTCAGCCTTATACTTGTGTTTTTGTTATAAGGTTTGTGTTCAACTCTGAGTCTACAAAAAACGGTATGGGAGACTGCGAAAACATTTGGGGATAGGTGGTGTCTAAATTACGCAAGCGAAAAAGGGATATGCAAGGCAATACATAGAGCACTGTCTTCATTGACCCTCTTTGGTTTTCGTAACTAAGAAATGTTTTTCACTGCTTTTATTCTAAAATTTAATGTTTTAGCCGGCAGGAGCTCACAAACTTTGGGGTGATCTCGACACAACACCTCTAAAGATTCGCTCGAAGCTACGGGACCACAATGCATGAACAGGACTCAAATGGCTCAACTAAGATATGGGCTTTTATTTTTGACAGCATTAGACATCCAGAGTACCTAGATTGTAATACAAATTTCCTGCGTATGTCAATATAGCTCCGCTTCGTCTACATATAAATTAGGTAAGAATGCAACTGTTTTATAAGCGGTATTTTGTAAGGACTTCCTGATATATTTAGGTTATTTTTAACAAATATTTAGCTTCTCCAGCTTTATAATTTAAGTTAAACGAACAGTTTTGATTTTTTTTTATGGTTTCTCAAGCGTTCCAGTGAAACATGTAGATTGCAGATTGCTTGTGTTTCTTTTTTTTTTACGCCTAGTGGTTTCATTTTATTTCAACTTTCTTTAAACATCTTAAAAGTGCCTTTAAGAAGGACATCACATAAAGGGGGGGGGGGGGGGCGAACATTTTGAGGGGAAAACAAAAACTAGAAACAACAGAAGAATTGCAGGAGAAAAACAAAACAAACAACGCATAAGCAACATAAGAGAACTAATGTCATACAAATAAACCAATATCATATTGCCACGAATGAAAACCGATAAGTGAACGAATGACCGACGGAAACTAAACGACTAATCGGCCGAACTTGTACCCAAAACAAAATAGAAGAATGCTAATATCGAGGGCGTCGATGACGGCGTAACGGCAGGATCGAGCACTGGTGCGAGTCTGACACCGATGTTCACGCGGTGGCTTATGGGGCAACCGGTGTAGAAGGTTCGGCGCGTAGAACGTTCGGTCCTCGAACAGCAACAAGGCCCTTAAATCAACCAGAACACGACATTTCCAGAAATGACAAAAAAGGTGGATTCGCTCCCAGGCATCGAACCTCGGTACCTTGGCGGGGGAGTCAAGCACAATAACCATTCGGCCACTGACGCATTTTTTTTAGTTGCCTACTTCTATATGCAATACAAAGGATTCAAAATGGTAAAATCCCTTACACATACACAGATGACAAACTATGCGCGTGTATACATTTTAAAATTGTTTTACGTTCTCAAAAAACGTCCAGAATCGCCCTCCAGTCAGGTGGACACTCCAACGTTGCGTGCACAGACATTAGGATTGGAACAGACTCTATAAAATACAAACGTACAGGACGCGCCTTAACATGAGTTTGTCTCAAGACCTTTCCGCTCCGCCATATTGCATGCAGGCCCAGGAGAATGACACAATCAATAGGGATCTTGTTATCCCTTTCGACAAGGGGAAATAAATAAATAAATAAATAAATAAAAAAAACAAGAGGACGCGAATCTCATGCGGAGTTAAGGGAAGGTCCTTTTTCATGGTTTGTTGTAGAATCCCCCCAAAAAGGAAAGCATCCCAGCAGTCTATAAATACGTGTTGAATAGTTTCTGCTTTCTCACAGATAAAACAATCCACACCCGAAGGAACAAAAATGTGCCTTTGTTTAAGCCAAGTTTTCACGGGAAATGTGCTTGCGTGTAACGTAAAAAAAAACGTTTTGAGAGCAGGCGAAATTAACATATTTTTCACTCTAGATAAAACGTCCTGCCCTGGGCTTGCATGAAATAGGAAACGATACGCTGGAACTGCAAAAATAACTTGAATGATATCTCTTGTTAAGCGCTTGCGTGTGGTAGTTGCCAAATATTCAAGTGAAAAGCGAACACTTAAAAAACAAAACGCACCATTCGCTGCTCGTAGAAAACTACCAATTCTGCTTTGCTAAAGGGGAAACGAGGAAACGACGAATAATGAAATCTCATCTGACATTCTGGTCTAAATTACAGGCCAAACAAAGAAATTAGAACAATATTAAAAAAAGTGAAATTACTTGCTTGACAAACACATACGATAATGAAAGCCCCTTTTCGGCAGACGCGACGAAAGAGGTTGTCGCGGCAGATTTTGTTTTCCTCCAGACCTTCAGATGAACACTGAAAACATAAGGTGTCACTTTTAAATATTTACTCTAGCACATTCCAAAACTTCAATTACATACCAAATCCTTCAAATAATAATAAAAAAAAAAATATGCAAACTCTCTCGGGCGTGAAAATAGACGTTTTCCATCCGCCCCATTTATCAGCGTTTTCGCGTGTTTCCTGAAGAATTGCTGCACAGTAAGTGTTCGATTTCTTCGATTGTTGTTATGGAACGTCAAGATACTCGGTCGGTGTGGGCAAAGAAGTCATATCTTGATAGACGTCTAGTTTCGTGGCCCATGTGCCATGCCAAAGGCCGCAGCACTTTTATTAGTTAACTGCTACCCGCGCTATTTAATAATATGACTTGACCTGACTTACCACTGCTACAATAATATTCTCGTCTTTACAAAATAAAGCCACACCGTCTGCGTACGCCAACAGCTTAACTTCTATGTTCGGGGCGGAAGTTCATTTATGAGACTGTTTTTAAAACATTCCTACAAAAAGATTCCATATAAATACTAAACAACAACGGTGATAACGGGCAACCCTGTCTGACTGATGGCTCGATATTAATTCGCTTTGATAGCTTGCCGCTAATTATATGTTGTTTCCAGTATACGCCATTTGAACTAAACTAATGATGATTTCGTATTCTCCCACGTGCTGTAATATGTTATACAATACATAATGTTGAATGCGATCAAACGCCTTCTCCAGATCAATCTGGAGCATGCCAAGTTTTTCCATCACACAGCTCTAATATGCTCCTCGCATTGCGAACATTGGTCAAGAGAGATCTTCCTTTTATTCCGCAGGTCTGATGCTCGCCTATTTCACTAATAACGTTTTGTATTCGCCGGGCAAAACGTTTAATTAGTACGTTACAATCAACACTACTAAGTGCTATGGGCCTATAGTTCCCAATATTTTTGACCTTTGTTCATCGTCATCCTTGGGAATAAGTACTGTATGCGTCTTTCAAAATGCGACCGGTAACTTTTTCATCTCAACCGCTTCAATTATTACTTCATGGAGATGCCTAGCAATGAGCCTTTTATACTTCTTATAAAAGAAGGCCATTGGTCCCTCAGGCCCCGGAGATTGTTTGGTCAAGAGATCATCAATCCCTCATTGAATCTCGGGTACGCGTATCTTTTCTTCAAGCCTCTCCGTTATCTATTCACATAGACTTGGCATCCCTGCTAGATAATCTGCAAGTTGCGGGTCACTGCCGTGTTTTTGCCGCCAAACAGCCCACTCTAATATTTCGTGAATGCATTTTCTATTACTTCGGGACGGCGACTCCGCAGACCGCAGTAATGGATTTCGGCAATATTGTTTGCCCTCACGTGCTTAGCCTCAGCCTTTAATGCCCGTTTAGTTAGAGGTTCCACTAGATTATATTTTTCAGGACCAGCTTGTATGAGGGAACTTTTATATTTCTCCGACTGAATTTCTGTGATGTTTTCCTTCACACATTTAGGCTGCTCTGCAAACCTACCCGGATTCTCGCTTTCATGCTTGGAACTTCTAGGAGTATCTTCGAGGAGCAACTTTTCCTCAGCTTTCTTCCAGTACACAAATACGCTGGATAGCTCTAATGCATTGAACTTAACTTGGCGTTTTAACCATTTTATGTTTTCACTCGTGCGAGCACTTAAATTAAGCATCTTAATAAACATTTTGTCTAGTAATTGATTTAAACGAATCATCTATGAGAACTCTGTTATTGAGCTTCCAAAGGTCTCATTGAAACCTAGGTGTTTTTTTCGATAGTAAAAGAGACCAACGCACAATCAGGAAAGAAGACTGATTACACATTATATTTCTTGCAACCAGTTAAAAGTTCAATAGACACATACGCACCATCAAGGCGAGCACGACATGAAGATTGATAATGTGTGTACCATAAATCCGCTATAAAATCTTTGAAAATTCGCGCCACCTTGCAAACAAATATCTGTTGTCAATTCCTCTAATAAATGCGTAGTACTATCGCTTTGCCGCCCTCTACTAGCTGAGTCCCTTGCATGACAAGCGCAGGTAAAATCTCCTAACGTAACTATCTGGCTTTGGGAATCCAAGTGCGGGCTAACACGTTCATAAATATTTTCCTTTTATTAGTATCATTTGGCACATAAACATTTATAATTATATAGTCGACAGTAGTAATGCTGCAGTAACACAATTCAAACCTACCTTCTCTGTCTGAAATGACAAATCAACCTGCGCATTTAACGATTTTTTAATAAAAAGAGGATACACCTCCCAGATATTCCGTTTGCACGCGACCTGCAGACTTCAAAAGAAATTAAGATTGACGCCAGAAGGCGTGCGGTCCTTTCGTTGCTTTCCATTTATTTCTCTTGAGTCGAGAGGACGTTAGTGCCAATGTCGATTAGGAGCCTATTGACCTGGTACTGTTTACGACGCGCGGTGAACCCTTAGACGTTCAGTGTTGCTACTTTCAGCTTTTGGACTAGGCTATGCGTCCTCGCGGGTCAGAGACTCACACATTCTAGGGATCCTAACCAAGAGCGGGCTCGAAATCACGTCAGCCGGCCGGCTTGTTTGGACCCCCGGGTTCGGGCGCAGACCTTGGCGATGGACTCAACGTCGTTTTTTTTCTTTGTGAACCCGTCTTCGCTGGCGGCTCCGACGAGCTTGACGCACTGCTGCCCGGTCGAAATCGGGTCTTGCTCTAGGGGTCACTTTGTGGACGTCACGCTGGCGTCGGCCATGTTGACTTCGTTTCCTTGCTGCTCCTTAACTTTTTCCCTCGACGTCACCTTGCTTGGCTTTGCCCTTCGTTTGTCTTTTCGCGAGGTCTCCTCCTCACGTTTCGCTGTGCTCATGACGACCGGCGGCGTGTGTGTCATCGCCAGCGGACGCACTAAACCGGGTCGGACAGATTCGTTCTTGGTTACGCCGTCCACAGTTTCAGTGGCGGGAACCGCCCCCTCGACCGTCGCCTCCGCATCCGCCTTGTCCATGACGAGCTCGGCGTTGGCATCCCCTCCTCCGGAGTCCGTGGCTGCTGCGTACGCGTCTTCACGCAGCGATAGGCATCATGACTGAACCGGTTGCAGGCTTCGCACTTCAGCACATGGCACTCTCGGCGTATATGACCTGTCTTCTCGCTGCGCTAGCAGAGTGGTGCTCTGCCCGAATCTAGGGCGAGTGCCAACCCCCGGCGACGCGCAGCAGGTACGGCAGGCCGTCCAAACCAAGCCTGGGCTTGAGCGAAATGACAGCCGTACATGTCATTGACGCACAGCCCTCAACGCCATGCACCCGCCACTTCTCAGTTCCCACTTCGGACACCTTGCCGTAAGATGCGAGTGCCGCCCTCACCTGGTCGTCGGGAACACGAAAAAGCAGCCAGTGCAGCTTGATGCGAATGTCCCGGTTGCCGGGGTCAATGACAATAGAGCGGCGTCCCTTGACGGTGTGCTCTTTCGCCGCAAGGATCCTTCGTTTACCCTCGAGTGTAATGAAGGACACTGCCCGGAAGTGGTTCATCAGGTACGCCCCCAAAGAGATGACCTCAGAGAGCAGTATGAGATGACTTAGCCTGTCCCGGAAGACTTCCACAGGGTACGGGCGGCCCCGGACGTCAGTGTGCAAAAAAGTGGTGTTCAAAACCGCAAAGCCAGTTGGTAGAGGCGGCTGAATAATCTTATAATCAGCTGAAGCGGAGTCATTCCTGTTAACGCGGCCCGGCTGGGCCGTTGAAGCTATTCCAGTGGAGTCCAACATCCCATGTCCGCACTCGGCCACGGACGCGCTTTCTCCGAGACGGGCATGGCAATATCTAACCACACAGAACCACCACAATCTTAATAAAAAACAATAGAACAAAAATACTTCAAATCCTAAAAGAGTAGATATCACAGCCAGAAAACGTTCATTCTCACATTTCTAGTCAATAGGTCTGATTTTAAGTGATTTTGTATTTGCTCTCTAAGGTAACCGTTGTTTTCATACTATAACCATTTCAAAAAGTTTCTACAATAAAAGTAAAAAAAAAAACATGGCTGCGTTTTTTTTCTTTTTGACCGTGGTGTTACAAGAAAAAGGTGCCGGAGCAAGGATCAGAGAAGGGACCGAAATTCTATTCGGGCTTCGAGCACCTTTCGACAAGGGCGCAGTCGTGTTGGGCCTTCGCGCGGCGTTCGCGCGGCGTTCGCGCGGGCGTGGTCGCGTGCGCCGCGACCTCGAAAACTTGCGGCCCAATAGGAAGGATTCCTCGAGCTCCTGCCACGCTGCGCCATCTCACGTCGTTTGTCAGAAATGGGAGCGAACCTTCGCCGCACTGGCTCCGTGTTGAGGCGGTGCCCTTCAGACACCTCTCATCTTTTTCCACCGTGACTTTCCGAATACTTTCTTTTTTCTATTTGAACTAAAACTAATTTTTGCAAATTAGTTTGAAACATGACATAACAGAGAAAAAATAGAGCAATTTCGGAGTGGTCAGACACTCACCCGGTTTTCGGTATTAAACTCATCAACATTTTCCTGTTCGTGTTTTTCCTAAGCGCTTACATCAAGAAGTTCTTCTAACGGCGTAGAACATAAAATGTCTATACACCAACACAGAGCTTTCAAACCACGCCCGCTCTGCCCACACCAGGTGTGGGCACTGCGCATATGCAGAAACCATATTCTTGAAGAGTGAAGCCTCTGCGCAAGCACCGTAGCGACAGCAGCGCCACCACAGTGGCAAACATCAGTGAGTTGATTTGGTCTATACTGCGTTTCACACTAAGTTCAGCCGCAGCCAACCTTACGATGAAACGGGGCCAATGGAGCAGCGAAAAAAGTGCAACGTCATTTCGCTCGTCGTCTTCACGCCTTTGATATTGCCGGCTAAGCCAATCCCTCACAAAAGGAAAGACCAGGATCACAACGCATTCACTCTGCGTGATTTGTTTCGTATGTCATAGCAAAGACGACGAACGCCATGGCCATGCACTTTTGCCGCAGCTTGAATTGCTCCCCCGGACAGTGGCGTCAGAAAAGCAGTCGAACCATATGTGAAACGGAGAAATAGCTGCAAAAATGTTGGCAGAACGGTACATGGGCACACAAAATTGCACGACGATCACACGACGTGGGACGTTTAGACAGCGTCGGCCGTGCTGCTTATTCAACGATATGACGAATCAATTGACACTGCGCCCATCCTGCGTCACACGGTGATATGATATTCAAATGACGTTGCGTCGATTGAGCGTCGATACGTTGCTGGTGAATAAACGACTCTAAGGTTATGATGTGTTTTACCGCCAAATTGAGTGGCCAAACTGAATTGGTACGTTGTTCACGTGACGTCATTTTTTTCGCTAAATTTAGTGGGGAACCTGCATTTTCCTGTAGGTTCCTTGACGCCAGGTCATGTTACATCAAGTTTTCCGACAAATTTAGCGGGAAAACTGAATTTATGCATAACTCACGTGACGTCAATTTTTTCCGCAAAATTTAGCGGGAAAACTTTATTTGCCTGCAGGTCCCGTGACGTCCGGTCACGTGACATGTATTTTTCTGCGAAATTTAGCTGGGAAACTGAATTGTGCGTAGGTCACGTAGTAAATTTATTCGCTAAATTTATCTGGAAACTGAATTGGTGCATTGGTCACCTGGCATCAATTTTCCCACCAAAATTAGCGGGACAACTGAACTGATGCATTGGTCACGTGAAGCGACTTTTTCCACTAAATTTAGATGGGAAGCTGAATTTGTGCATACGTCACGTGACACCAATCTTTCCGCTAAATTTAGCGGGGAAACTGAATTGGTGCATAGGTCACGTGACGTCAATTTTGCCGCTAAAATTAGCGTGGAACGTTTTTGTTTTCAATGAAGCTGTCGAAAAGCAGGGAAACAGGCCACTTACAGCTATCGCTGTAAAAATATATTAGGCTGCTGGAGCAGTAGGTCAGTTTAGATGCTGCCCTGCGACAGAGTATTAATCAAAACACTTTATTTCGCCCTAGATATAAAAGGCGCGACAAACGCAAAAATGCAAATAAAGTTATAATCGCCCAATTTGTGCCTGAAACAAACATTAGAAAGAACATCGGAAAAGCAGAAGCAAACGTCGCGGCGTCGGCGTGACCGCTGGAGAGAGCGAGACAGACTCGGCAAGGCCACGCTCGGATCATTAACTATTACACTCGTAATATCGAACATTCGGCCTAGAATGTTCGAGACCGACTTGGCCAGGTCAATGACGGTCTCCTTATCTTTCACACACGGTATTTCGAAAATTCGATTTAGAACGTTCGAGCGTGGACCATTCGGGATAAGAGTAAAGACGAATATTCTAGAATATTTGTGTTTACTAGCAAAAATACAAAACAACAACGAACGCCATGACGATGCACTTTTTAGGTCGGCTTGAGTGGCTCCATCCAATCGAGCGTGGGTTGCGGTTGGAATTGAAATGAAACGGAGCATCGCTGGTTCGTCAAGCGATATATCACCCCCGTAACGTCCTCTTCTCCGCACGATTAGTCTGATTGGGGGGAAACCAAACTAAATATTGAAGGGTGTAGATGATTTTTTTTTTTTGTTTCTTTCGGCATCCGAATACATTTTTGAAAGTTGAAAATTCTTTGCGGTAGAAAGGCTAGAGAGTCTGAATTTAAATATTCGTAGTTAATAGCATTTTTTTTTACGTGAAGGTGTAATTAACGACGTTTTTTAACGTGTTTTTTTATGAAAGCCTTTTCTACCTTCCCCTTGCAGATCACCCCTTGTTCGACGGTTCACAATTTACTCCAACTTTGCTACAATTAAGGCGCCTGCAATGCACAAAAAAATAACCCGGCCCCCACTGTCTTGTAAAGAGTGCTGATGTTTTTGATGGCGACCGTCCAGACTGTCTGACGTAGCTTCTGCCACATGTCAGTAGGATCCAGGACATCACACCCGGAATTTAGTGGCACTATTATTATACCCGTTTTGACAAGACACGGACAGTCAAGCGTGCTGTTTTTGGCGAGCGGCTAGAGCCAAATGTTTTTGGTTTTGAGTGTTTGAGCGAGTTGGGAGTCAGCGCTCATGCGCGCACCATGGGCTCATTCTTTCTGACTTCGTTCTTGTGCGAGACCGAGCCAAGACAAGCCACTAGGATTCGCGAGGTGCTGTCATGTCAACAGATACAGCGTTCATTCGAGCTTAAGAACGGCCAGATTCAGAAGACGACCTTGAAAACAGGGCGATATCATCCTTCATACTTTGTGATTTGAGCGAGGTAAGGCAAAACGAAAGCCTGCTGCACCATTCATCGCCGATGGACGTGTCTTGTAGCGCATAGGTAATAATGGTTTTGTTCTGAAGCAAACGATGTAGGGCGCCGCCATGTTTATTTGCCTTAGGGGCCCACGTTATGGGCGAACGCTATCTTAAAACCTGATTTAGGTTTGGGGCCTGCGCAGTGCTGAGCCCCCATTTCCTAGGCTAGTCCTAGCCCCCTATTCTAGAACTCCTTAATGGCAGCGTCTAAGAAAGAGGAAGCAAAGTTAAATAGAACAAGATGATAAAATATTTTACTGCAAAGACTGGTTACGTGTGCGTTGTAACGTAGCTAGGAATGCTGCAAAGAGGCTCTCTAGACCTCCTGAAACCATGCATTATACACGCAGTAGAGAACGTAGTGTTGTCAGAGCAGGAGAAAAGTCGAGGTGGCAACATTAAAATATTCTTAACGTCACAAAAATAGATTTATCTCCGCTTTTATACCTTGCGTAAAATAGCCGTGCAACTTTATGGGTTCTTATTACCTAAGCTACGCTGAAAGACAACCCGTGGCCTCACACAATTATTGTTCCCCTTTTCGCTATATATATATATATATATTGTGCATCATTACAAAGAAGAAAGATGTTGTGAGCACAAACAATAAACAAATGAGTGAGCGAATAAATAGACCTTAAGCAAAAGTTAGTATTCAATTGGCGCCCATAAACCACGTGACCCAGATCCAGCCGTTAGAACCACTCTCAGGCCTAGGCACTCCATTCAGCCGTAGCGCCGAACACGTGACACTGCTGGGCGTCTTTATCACTGGAAGCAAAAAATGTCTCTCATAGAGTGAGCGAACGTTTAAGCAGATGCATCGGAGGACCGTGGCTATGGTTAAGACTTAAAAACCTCTGGAACCGTTAGCATCAAACATAACGAAATCTGTCGCCCGTCCAAACAAAATCTGCTTGTAGGCTTAACCCTCCAATCTAATTCAATGCAGCTGGTTCATATATGAACACTTTTGTGGACAGTTGATAGCGCTCCTAAGGAAATGAAAATAAAATAAATAAAAAATTGTACACAAGCTTGGTCATGTTGACAAAGACGGGTAAGCGCAGACAGTGTAATACGTCATTTTAAAAGTAATCATTAGACCGAAGTTTGTCTGGTTGGGGAATTATTTATTAAAATGTGACGACGAACCAATCCCTAAATCAGGGGCCCAACGTTTCGAAACCGGTTCGGCTTCTTTTTCAGGGGCCACTATGAAGGAAAGGAGCCGCAATCTTCTTTTTCCTCTATGGCGGAGGCGAATGTGCACGATCCCATCTTCTTCCTCTTTGATTGTTCAGACATTCAGACCAGGCCAACAAATATCAATAGGTCTCTTGGCGCACTGCCCTCTGTGTATGTGAACGGCCTCCACCATGTGTCTTCAAAAAAACAATCGAAGAGGAAGAAGATGGGATCGTGCACATTCGCCTCCGCCATAGAGGAAAAAGGAGATTGCGGCTTCTTTCCTCCATAGTCACCTCTGAAGAAGAAGCCGAACCGGTTTCGAAACATTGGGCCCCTGATTTAGGATTTGGTTGGTCGTCATTGTAGCAGCGTGGCGCTGCAAGTCACGGCGCACCACGGCGCATCGGCTGTGCGCACCCCGGTCACTGATGTCACGTGACAAGTGCCTATAAGTATAGCACGTTCAATAAAGAATGCCTCTTTGCCCGTTGGAATGTCGTCTGCTCAAGTTATTACATTGGCGACGAGGATGGGACTTGAGGATGGGAACGCGAATGCAGTGGACTGCTCGGAGGACGATTCAGAACTGGACGTCTATCACTGCCTTAACACGGGGCGTTCGGGTTATGAAGTGAAAGTCAATGTTGAAGGGGCGGACGTTTTCATGCAAATTGATACAGGAGCGGCTGTAACAATTGTTCCTGAAAGTGTTGCGAAAACCGCGTTCCCTCATGTCAAGTGTGAGCCATCTCGGGTAAACTTAAAAACGTACACGAGTGAAACTTTCTTTGCTTAAACCCGATTTTGTAAAAGCCATGCAAAACAAACAGCAGCACCTGAAGGAACAGAGTGATGCGTCGCGAGGTGCTAACCGGTCGTTTGTTGTGGGGGATACTGTGTTGGTCAAAACGGTGCGAGGCGAGCAAGTGTCATGGGAAGAAGGTGTGGTGACTCAAGTCGTCAGTCCTGTGACATATTTAGTGAAAGTGGCGCAGGTTGTGCGGTTCACACACGCCGACCACATCCGAGACCGCTTTGCAAGCCCGACGTCCGTTCCTGCACCGCCTACGCCGGAGGAGCCTACGCTCCCAGATGTTCCGGTGCCTCGAGAAACCCAGCCGATGGTGCCACAAGTTGCTTCTTCTGCTGTGCCAGCGGACTCTCAAGCCGGCAGTCAACAAGCTACCCGGACGCGTCAGCAGCTGCTTCCACCACCGAGTTCCACAAGTGCGCCAGTGACGACACCGGAGCCTTGTGCTGAGGCACCGACTTCCAGAAGAAGTACGCGCGTGCGGCGTCCACCGGACAGGTACAAACCGGAGGACTTCCGAAGCTGATGTGAGGGGGAAGGAATGTAGCAGCGTGGCGCTGCAAGTCACGGCGCACCACGGCGCATCGGCTGTGCGCACCCCGGTCACTGATGTCACGTGACAAGTGCCTATAAGTATAGCACGTTCAATAAAGAATGCTCTCTTTGCCCGTTGGAATGTCGTCTGCTCAAGTTATTACAGTCATATTTTAATAATACGCCATTTTGGGAAACAGAATAGGGCGTCTGAAAGGCACCGCCTACCGAAGAATCGCTCTCATTTCTGACACGCGCCGTAAGATGGCGCAGCATAACAGTAAAGGCCGTGAAGCACGTAACCGCACCTTCGCGCGCCGCGCCAACGAGTTCCTCGGTGGTGGGAGCACGCAACAACGAGTTCGCTTTTGCATGGCCGCGACGACCGATCGCGGATAGCGCAGTTACCAGATCACTTCGCTCACTATGTCAAAGTGGTGAGTTCAAAACCTGCCGAGGACCTGAAGTTATATTATACGCTTCCCAATGGGTGTAACGCTTTTCGGTCTTGGTTTTTCCTGACACCAAACGTTACGAAACTCAATTAAAATCATGTGATTAAAAATCATTTTCTGTTTATTAAATGATATACTTACTAGCTGTCCCGGAATAGTCTGCGACGCGTTTTCCTTCTCTTTTCGCTAGAGAAATTTTAACGTCCTAAGGTATCATTCGCTAGGAAACAGCTTTCATTGATTCGTCAGAGATCAAACAAGTGATAAATGCACACGTACACACACAAAATGTGGTCCTTTATTATGTACCAAAACAAACGATGGTAATACGAAAATATATCCAGTTCACAATCATAGAAACAAACCCATCGCGCAGACATTCTAATAAAATATGTCAAGCGAATACGCACTGCACAAATGAGTCAACAGATTGTAATTAAATATTGTGGCGGAAAGACGCCGTATATAAACAAAAAAAAAAAATTGAACGACAACAATCCTGTACCCGGTAAACTCGGACAAATGAAGACTCCCCATCTGCATCAACACGAGCGAGCATTAATAGCAGAGTTTTCACTTGCCCCCTCAATGGGGGAAAAACAAACTTTAATTAGTAGCAGGACAGCGCAAACATTGATCAAGCCAATCGCAGCCGCCTTTGCGAGCACACAAACATACTAGTGCTCAGTAATTATGACATCTCGTTAAGCTTTTTCACGAAAGAAAAAGAAAGCCATTGCTTACAAAGCGAGGGAAGTAATCCAGTCGACTGCGTGTTTGCAAGCCTCGTTTCTGACGACTGAAACAATCCGAATGCAACATCTACTAAAGCAACGGTTCAGCTAAAAAATAATATTAATATTGTTATATTATACACTGCGTCACATTAGCACCCACCGCTGCAACACTACGGCTTAATAGCGCTAATCAAGCAGCGACAGAAATGCATCGCCATGGCGATCGTCGTCTTTGCGCGTTTGTTGTCGCCAGTTAAACCAGTCGGTTCGTGCATATCACGCTAAATTTAGCGGGGAAATTGATGCCACGTGACTCGGACACAAATTCAGTTTCCCCACTAAATAAAGCAGGAAATATGATTGTCTAAAACGATGATAGAAAAGGCACAAAGACCGCGGCCCGCCCTGACACCGCATGTTTGACGCTGTTTCATCAACTCCATATCGAAACATAGCGTTTATTGAGGTAGCACTTGATGTAAAACAGAGTGGAGTATAGGAGTACTAATCAAAATAAAGACCGGACCAATGGTACCCTCGCATACTGTAGCAGACTCTACGAACGATCGCGCTGCGCCTTTAGTGGTGATTATAGGCTTATTTCTTCGGAAGAAGAAAACAAATCTCAAGGAATAAAATGCACAACAGAAAGCAAGTGTAGAGAAAAAGAGAAAATGTCGCAAATGTAAATGTGAGGTTAGCTTCATCGTTCGACGGCTTTGGTTAAAATCCCGTGAGAACCCGGTTTTCAACCGGAAATTAGAAAGCTGATATTGTTTGCCAGAAGTGCGTCACTGGGAGTGCCAAATATTTTTTCTGTTTAGGTTTCTCAGGGCTGAGAGTTGGTTTTAAGACTACGAATTCTTGACTCGAATCGATTTTATTTCATTTTTTTTGTTCTGAGAAGCGAAGGGATTTTATGTGAACTAAACAAGAAACGAGTTTTCTGCTGCCTTTAGAACCGCTGCCGTTCTTAGTGCGATGTGAAAAAATAAAATGACACAAAGCGTCCACCAGACTAGACAAAAATGGTTGTTTGTACCAAATGCTTGAACAAATAATTACAATAAGACAGTGTGCGAAAAAAAAGAGAAAAAATTATTATGTAGCAAGGTAAATTACTTTTTTTGTAAATTGCCTTTCTATTTTACCTGGACATTGTATCACTGAAATTATTGAGCTTGTTTGCCATAACGTTCACGTACAATACTTCAAATTCGTTGTTTCGAATGATTTAAAACTGATTTATAAAATATATGTCGATGTGATTTTGTCTTACTCAATAATAATTGAATAATCTGAAAAAAATAAGCAATTTATATCGTCTTCTCGGGAATCATTTAGGGACGGTGACACACTGATCTCAATGACAATTGCTGGATTGCGTTTGCCTGCTCCGCGAATGCGGTCACTGGCGGCCATCTTTAGGTAGAGTTATATCACCTCTAGCCAAGATACAGCTGCTGAAGCCACTTGGCAGCCACCATCATCCATCCATGGCAGACGGCGTTTTGGCAGTTGTGGTGGCAGGCTGCCATCAAAATAGCGTGGGTGATATTCCGTGATTGATTGAAATTGTTTGACGAAACATGTTTTTAAAATCCGGCGTGAACGGTAGCCCGGTCTTTGAGGACCCGGTGAAAGTTTTACGAAATCGCGCAGCACCGGGGAAACGCAGCACAGCACGCAGCGAAAGTCGCATCGAAAGAAGCATCGAAAGCAGACGCGGTACGTAGTCTGCTTTCGAAGCGAGCTACGCTGCTTTCCCCCGGTGCTGCGCTTTCGTAGAACTTTCGCCGGGTCCTCAAAGACGAGGCTACCGTTCACGCCGGGTTTCAAGACTCTGCTTCGTCGAACAACTTCAATCAAGCACGAAATATCACCCACGGTACAGTGTACTAGATCTACAGCTATTTTACGGCAGCCTGCCGCCATTGCGCTGTCCGCCATATTACTATAATGGCTAGAGATGATATAACTCTACCTAAAGATGGCCGACCGTGGCCGCATTCCGGTCCATAGGCAGAGCTGGTCAAACGCGATCCAGCAATTGTCATTGAGATCAGTGCGGTGACATCATCTTGGGGTGTTAGGACTATGACAGTAATATATAGTTACATACTTCTGTATGTTTAACAGGGTGATGGATTTAACCATGGGCGACATCGTTTTAATTTTTAAATACTGTATTTGTCTTACTGATACACAAAATATGTGTCCAAATCCTCATACTGCGGGATCTGAACAAATACAAACTTAAAACAAAAATTGTTAACTGTATAACATGAACTTTTCGAGGAATCAGAAAACAAATTACAGGATCGGGGCTCCTGGGAAGTGGAACACTAATTCACATTAACTGAAAAGCGTACTGGGAACATTAACTGACAACAGAAAGAGTAAAAAAAAAAACTCGGAACCAAGGACGACGCACATTTCTGTCAGAACTGTTCTTTTATTTTCAGATTATCCCTGTCTTTTGTCCCGATTTTGTTCTATTCTTCATGCTGTCAGTCAAGGTACGCTAACGTTCGCGTCTTTTCTTGAGCGAAAACAAAATAAGCGCTAGCAAAGCGCGTCGTCAGTTCTGTTTTTTTTTTCCCCAGCTACTCAGTCAATATTGTTTAGAAATCTAAAGTAAACGTGTTTTATTTAATATGAGTGGGCTGTCGCAAAGTTTAATTTTTTAGCACTTAATCTGCGAAGAAAGCGACCCCAAAAAACAATCGCCAGTGCAGTTTGTTTACCTAAATATTAAACTACGCATCTCCGAATGCTCAGTTTCAGCCCAAATGTATGACTAGGGTTCAAGACCAAGTGCCAGAGTTGCAGAAGTCGTCGTTGTCTGCTTCAAAGATCAAACATTTTTTTTTTTTAATATTTTCAATGAGAAAATGGCGGTCGACGAAACCCACGATTACATGGAGATAAAGGTCGCCAGCGACCGGAAGCGGGCTTCATTTTTATATTGGTTGTTTGAAAAAAAAAAAAATAACATTACTTTCAAATAAAATAATGGTCAGTTTTGAAACTTTAGCATCTGGTCCGGATCTCGAGCACTGCGCGTTCGGATATGGGTTGGATATGTTTCCTGCAAAAAATCAGTGTATTTCTTTTTTTTTTTGTGCGTGTGTGGAGGAGGGGATAGTGACACGTTGGTTTTATTCACTTTACAAATAGTCTCATCTACCGAGTATAAGGTACTTTCTTTTTTTTAAATCTTACCAGACGCTCAATGACACAACGAAATTACATACGGTGAAATGAGCTTGTAGCAGGCCAAATTTAGCAACGTCTTACATATTATTTCAAGTAGTCGGGTGGGTACGTGAGTATACTTCATTTATTTATGTGGCATATCTCCAAAACTTCTCAAGAGGAGGTTCAAGTGCTAGTGAACTACATTATACCGGGATCCTTTCAGAGCGTGGCTAAGGCGATCCGACTCTACCGTTAACTATGGAGTCGGATCGTCTTCGTTTTCCTTTCGACGCCAACTACTCATTTGCGGATAGGGTGCCACATGCGGCAAAGTTTACTTTTGTCGCTTGCGGGGAAGCCACTTTGAGGAGCGCCGCGTTTGGAACGGGACATCTTTTAATGCGAAAGCAATAACTGTCTCATGGAGCGAGCCGACGTCATCAGCTTTGAAACCATGCAAAACGGCACCTTAATAAAACCACGCGCAAAGCTAGCCAACGGCACCTTTTACACTTCGGTCTCATTGGCTGGCGCTCGTCGACGAGGCTCCCATTGGCCGCTGCACGTCGCTTTGTGTAGTGTCATCCTGACTGTGTTATCACACTGTTGTGTTATCACTGATCCCGGCGTTCGCTCGCCTCTTATCGGTTGTACGGCACGTGGCAATATATACGGCGCATGGAATAAACTAAGGGGTTCGTAGGGGTTCTTCTGCTGGGAAGTACGTTGCTGTCTGTTCCTTCCTCGCGCTGCAAGGCACATCACAGTTTGAATGATCGCTCACCGGATGGCGCTGCGTGTCCGCGAGGCAGCAGCTCCACCATTCCACGCCCAAGGTCAGCGCCTTGTACGCCGCAGATTAAAGAAGGGAACGAAAAGCGGCGTGGGTGCTTTCCCATTCACAACTCATAAGAAGTGCTTAGATGTACCTCGAGACTTTTTCGTTCTCCGTTCAGAAAAGGTAGATCCAAAGTCTGCTTTACACTAAAGTCACTGAATGCTGGGAAAGTAGTGTCCTATTGCGTTACCTACCTGCTAGCCAGACACAAACAAATACAAACTTGCAGATGACCAAACCTCGATAGGTGATCGGTTGATCGGACTCAGTTGCCATGAGAATTTCCATGTTTGGTCCATTCAAAGCTTAGAAGGTTCGAAAGGGTCATTTTGAACCAGTGACGCCAAGGTCGCTATGGAGAATCGTCGTATTGAAAGCGTTACTCTTCATTATAAGCGTCTTTGTCACTGTGCATGCCATCGATCCATCGATCGTGCTTATCTCCACACATGTCTTACAATGATATTGCTCTTCTTGCGTATTTCAAAAAAAGAAAAAAAAATCTTTCAATGCCTTCAAGCACCGACTTCGTATCTGGTGGCGGTTCTAAGATGTACCCTTGTTTCACTGGCGTGTAAATAGCAAACTCTCGGTATACAAGAAACGTGTTTATAAAGCTACGTCTCACCTGCGAATTTCAATCACCAGACAATGAAGAGGTCGAGGAGAAATCGCTCATTTCACGTGCGAAAACGGTTCATATGCAGGAAGCTTGGCGCTGCTTTCCCAGGATTCAGATATTTTAGTCCCACAACACCGCTTTCTTACATTTTATTACATTACGTATAACTAACTGCAACATCCGTGCCTCGAAGACCGCTTTTAAGTCTACTTCTTGAATTGCTTGCCATGCTTCGTATAAACCACGCATGTCTCGGCGGCTCTCGACGTAAACGGTTGCGAGATCCCATAATAAAAAGCGACGTTTAGAAAACAGCGATGTTTGAACCAGCCTTTACACTAAGCTCTGCTGAGCGGCAAGTTTCTTGGACTTCCGTACATTTTGTGTGCTCCCTCGATATGCGTAATTGCGTTACTTTTTTTTTTTTTTTTAATTTCGAGCGCAGTTTTAGTGCGGACGTAAGCAAGCAGACGGCACGACAACCACAGCGACCAAGCCCGCACTCGCGTGCGCTTCCGAGGAACTTGGGAGATTAAGGACGGCCCATGCGCGGTGGACAATGCATCATATCGTCGCGCTCGTCGCATATCCCGTAAGAACGACGTTCGCTTCTTCCAGAATGCTTGAAGTAAAAACAAAAAACAAAAAAAAAACCTCTTAGAGTGTTCCAATACTCTGCACCTCAAGCGGGGCATATACGGTAACTCCAAGCACCCCCTAACTGGCCTAACTGACGAGCTCCATCTAGGAAAGCAGCTTCCACACTCTAGCAGCTTCTACACGAACAACTAAGTTATAAAGTATCAAGAGGAACTCGCCTGAATGGACAAAAATGAGAGCAAGTGTCTGGATGAGATAGACTGAATTTTGACGAAGATGAACGACTAGGGTGTTTAAAAGACTATCTGGTGGAACGCCTCATAAAAGGCGAAACTCAATGACTGCTGCTCGCTTTAATTTTTTTACAAGCAGCGTAATAGAGGTTAAAACACTGCTGCTTTTGCTCCTGACTGTAGAGGATTGCACATCAGTGTCTCGTGAGGCGAAAAAAAAAAGTTATATCTAGACACGAGTTTTTTCTCTATGAATGCGCTGCTATGACAGTGACGGAGTTCTGCGGAACGGTGTAATTAAAAAAAAGCGGTATCAGAAACGAGGCGGAATAATCACCAGCAACGAAAGAAATTAATAAAAACGCGAGGAGCGTGAAGAGTTTCTAGAAATATTCGTGTTGGAAAACACTCTGAGTACAGCTCTGGGTGTTGTATTTTTCCAAAAACACAGCTTTTTTTTTTCTTTTTTTTTTGTAGTGGAGGAAACATATTGTTCCACCGAAGAAGAAATCTTGACAGTTTTAGGAGTTTTGTTTGAAGGATAAGGAGCTCTCTTATTTTTGGTTGGATGTTACCTTTTGCGAACTCCAACAATATAATTTTGAATGGATTGCAGCGTTCCTTCTCCGCTTCCTATTTTTTTCGCGGGTTCACATATTAACGGTTGTGTCTAAAGGGCGCTTCGGAGCGCCATGTATTTGTAAATATTCGCGCAAATGAAGCAATAAACTTAACGCAATAAATCGTTTTGAAAAAAAATTATTTATCTAGTGGATTTGTCACACTCAAACTTCGTGAGTGTACCCGGTTTAGGAAGCAAATTTAAGAATAAAAATCCGGTTTCCTCCCATGCAAACAGTAGAAAACGGTAGCATGAATCCTCCTGGTAGACACAGCTATCCTTACCGATGGCACAAGATAAAGCAAGAACATGGAAACTTCTTTGAGATGAACAACCGCGAGTAGGTTCAGTAGATCTGAGCGAGTGAGTAGGGGCGTAAAACGAGATGGTTATTTACCGTCTCGCTCCCAGAACGTAAGTGTAATACAGGAGTTTGGGGCTTAAAATGTTTTTACTGAAACCCAAACACGTACAATATCAGTATGACAAATGCGCCATCATAGAACACCTTTGTGTAAAGATTTATTGCCATTCGTTCCGTCACATTGGGTTATTTATACGTTCATTTTTACTGCCGAACATCACTTAGAAACACCCCGTAATGTTGTTTTCTTCTCTTTTTTAATGAAAGTCGCGTGATTCGAGTAATAAAAATGGGGCACTATGCAAACAACCTACCACTTATCTCGTCATGGAATTCCAAAAAAGAGAAACAATTTTTATGTCAAGTTATAACTTTACACATAAATAAGTTATTTAAAAATGCAGAAATAAGATCTGATGTGTTCCTTCCAAACGCCTTCCGCTGATGAATTCGGTTGCATCAGATTTGTTTTCTCCCAAATGAACTTTTTATTCAAAGTTCTAAACTTCTGCTCGTTTTTGCTACAGCTTGCACATAATCAATTAACAATTAGCTTCTTTTCTTTTATACTCCGCTGTTCAGTTTATTGTCTACTTTTCTTAAAGGCATTGAGCGTTTCTTGCATCCTATGTTTTTTTTTTTTCTAAACGCCACTGAGACGTTTAAGTTACTTTTTTCTTGTTTAAGTTCAACAATCTCTGTGTACTTAATTTGTCTCTTTTATAAAACATCGGGGCATAGTTTGAAGAGGTATAAAATAACGGATGCATTTCCCCAATTCTACTGAATTCCACTTATGTTCCCAAGACCGTGCACCTACACGTTTCCCTTCCATATGATATACTCACCAAAAGACATCTTTTTCAAGCTTAGCTAGTCCAAATTTATAATCGCGACTTAAAAACTGTGCATCCGTAGAATTGCAAGGCCACGATAGTAGGAGAATCGGGAAGAACCATTTATAAAAAAAAAAAAAAACACGCACAAATATAATTTTTGTGTAAATGAGTTTGACACTAGGCGGCAACAAACATACTAACGTATCTGCGTAAGCGCATGCAGTGGAGGTTAGTCTGGATTGTCAGGATGCTGTGGTTAGTTACGTCATCGAGCCGTCGTTTGTTCGTCATCACCACTCATCCCAAGTATCCTTCACTGCAGAAAGAAATTTCAAAAGCCAAAAGATCACAAAGAGCTCCAAGACTATCGCGTAGAAATGCAATTCAATGGAAATCAGCGTGCGTTGAAACATGCGCTGAAAAGGAAAGAAAACGTAATCCCAGCGTTTACTGCATACCTAATCATATTGCTGTTGCCGTGGAGACAACACGCCGATCGCGCACAAGCTGACAATCTTTTTTTTTCTTTTTTTTTCACGGCGGCAAGTATTGTACAAACATTCAGGCGAGATTTTAACAAAGCACTCCTACAGACATTTCAGGTTTAATGACGAAACCCGACATTAGTCCAGTCTTCATATTACATTGTGTTTTCTGAAATCGCCTCGGTATTAAAGATGATATATTTTATTGTTTTCTTTGAATGTTTGTTTCTTAATTGTTTTTATGTTTCGGGGGTAAGAAGAGATAAGTCAGCTTTTATTGCAAACGCCTCACCATCTTTCTTAAATGAAAACAAAAAACGATGGCGTTTTTTTGCAGTTTATATAAAATTATTTTTTAACAAGTGAGAAATTTGAAATAAAAGAATGACAATTCTGACGACTTAGAAGTGCCGGTTATTCATTTTCCGATAAGAATAAACATTCGCCGTTAATTTTGAACTAGAAGGCTGGATCAAGCAACAATTATCCAGCGAAATTCACTGCGAAGGTCTTTAAAGGAAGAAACTACGCCATTCACTTTCGAAACATTTGAAGATTATGTTATAAGGCACATTTTATAATTTCGTTAATCCGATCACACTTTTGCCCTTATATTTTCTTTTTCTTTTATTTCTTTAGAAAAAAAAGGGCTCCCAAGTTTGTTTTTTATTTATGAACAAATGAATGGCGTGAGACAAAGTTTAGTGTAATATTGAAGTATTTTTATAAGATTATTCAATCGTTTTTGAGAATAGTAAATCACAAAGGATGGCCGTAATTAGAACAAAAAGAGGCTTGCTTATGTTTTAACTAAGTAATAATTGCACTCAACACGTGACGGAAACTTTAATAAGACCTACTACACCATGCGTCTTTTTATTTTTCGGACGTCATCAAGGTTACTACTATGATCCATGTCAAGAAAAACCAAAACGTCCGTAAAGCATCGGAACTATGAAATATAGTAGAAATGAGGAAAGATGCACTTGAAGCTTTATATTCTTATAGGATGTGTATAAAAAAAAAAATTGAGATCGTTGAACTGCACAACTCCCGCGTAAACACAACTAAGCAAGCTCCCAAAGTTAGAAATTTAGACCTATTTCTTCCGTGGAGAGTCTTCAATTCAGCGGCGATTCAGCAGGAGCGGAAGTGTCTTCAGTTTCCGTGCTTCTACTGAACGTTTCTTGCTTCTGCGGTCTGATACCTGCTGAGCCAAAATCAAGAAGCCGGGCTAGCACCAACGTTACTAGATCACCTCAGTTGTGGAACTCCTGCGGAGGGGGGTACGCCCCCCCCCCCCCTTCCCCCTCAATCACTTCAGTTCGCCTCCCGTCGTTCGAAGCGCCATCTAGATTTTTGTTTCATAGCTGTGCGTTCCATTGAGCAGATCTTAAACGCCATCTAGACGCCGTACTTCAAAACGCACTGATTTCATAGAATACACTGCAGTTACCATATCAGCCGTCCGGCGCGTCGAACGACGGGAGACGAGTCGTGGCGAGTGAAGGGGGGTGCTGCTCGTGCACGCAGTGTCTATGATCAGTTCAGTAACTGAGCTAATCTAATAGCGTTGGCTAGCACTTAAACCGTTAGCAAAATGGCTTTCATTATGAACCAAAATAAACAATTTTTACTCAGTCGCATAAATGTATTTAAACACAATTACTAGGCTAATAAACTGGCTAACCATAGCCCCTGATGCAGCCTTTGATATCCCATAGAAAATATAAAAGGGACTTGTCGTTGCGCTTCGAAATACAAGAGTGGGAACTGTTCCAATCATGGCCATGGCCTAACCACCTTGTTTATTTCTGGAGTTCGCCCTGACTTTTTTTTTATTAAAATAAAATTCACTTCTGCACTGACGTTATTATTAAGTCGACGAATCTGATGTTGTACCAAGGAGAATAACAAGGCAGCAATGCAGTTTTAAATCGGAGTTTTGTTTTTGACGTCGACGGAAAATGACTCTTGGCAACCTGGTCCTTCCAACATCGATTCAAGTTGAAACTCATCCCCTGGGATCGTCACAAAAATTTGAGCGAGGTGTAAAAAAGTAAGATGAAGAGATAAGATTAAGTTATAAATTTCAACAGTCGTCTCGACTGTCAAAGGCAGGAGACGGACCTTGAGTTACCGGTACTTTTGGAGGTGTATAGCACTCTGCTTTTGGCATGAAAAACACTAAAAGAACTGCATAAAACGGAATTTTCGGAGTAACAGCTCGGCGAGGATCACAATTTAAAGTAGGGCTTAAAAGATTAGCAAAAGACAAAATTACATAGCACATTTAAAAACATGTGATCAAGTCCAGTATGTTTTTTAACCCTCTCAAGAGGAAAAAAAGACAGAGAGAAGCCGTGTGTCTTTGCTAAGTACAGAGTTGTTTTCTGACTTCATCTTTGCGACAAATAAGTTGGTAGATCCAAGTTCGTTAAAATGTGGGACGTAACTTAGGATTATACATTATGAAAAAGAAAGTGATTTAGGAGGGATCGGCTGCGGTAGGCATAGCCGTGATTGGTTTGCTTTCCCAAGTTTCCTTAAAAAAATTAGACTTCCAATCTTCCTCGCTTCTGGAGAAATTTCTGGCGCGATTTTACATGTCGGGGAATATACTTTTGGAGGTTTATTACGTTGGAGTAGACTGCTTTCATCCCCTTGGAAGCGGTTTTCCATTTATGTACATTAGTATTTGAAAGTCATGCTTGAGTTAAGTTTTCATTAATATTTTATAGACCCATTTTCTTTCGACGAGGACGAAATTACGGTTTATATGTGCGAATGACCATTACATTACGACATTTAAAGCAGATTTATGGTATCTCTGGAGAGAAAAGAAATATCAAACATATTTATTTCTACGGAGAGAACGTGAAACCCATCCGACCCTCAAACTTTGAGAGCCCAGCATATTAAATTTTGACATTCCTTTCTGCTTTTTATTATAAAATGAACACATACGAGATGATGTATTGGAAATGAGGAGTTAATAACATACTGAATCCACGAGGCAACTCTTGGCCCCATTATCACCCCCTTGTCATTTCGAAATATGTATGGTTCTTTTTAACGAACACGAATAAAATGTCGTCTACTTATTATTTGTTAAATAAACCTCTTGATCTTTTCTATTGCAAAATATATAAACTATTCTTGCGTCACCTTGTTTTTAGTGTGTGCATATAAAATTACATTTACTACCTACTCATGAATAAACCTGTCTTATTTTTTAAACCTACCTACGTTTGAATTCTAAATACTTATTCAAGTCAAATGACATGTCTTAGTTTATTAACTACTAAATGAAGGTTGCCATTTTGTCACAGTTATTGTGTTATTTTATCTGCCCTCTCTGGGGGTATAGCACCTGCATGCCTGTTTGGACCGAAAACACACGCAGTTTGAGCACAATATCGAAGTCACATAGCAACTGGAGAGAGTAGCATGTTCAGTAAGTCATGACCTCGATTCACAGGCACTTCACATAGAAAACATGTGATAACTGTGTTGGACAGAAAGTATCAATTCCACAAGCCCTTTTCTTGCGTATAATGTGCCCACTACAGCGACAGCAACGCATCCATCAACGCCATATATCACCTCTAAGCTTTTCTATTGAAGGTTTAATATGGAACTAAAATAAAAGCAGTACAAAACCGCACACCTTTATTGTAACGTCTTACATAAATTATTTAAACGCTATGTCGACATCTTAAACGTGAGAACACAGCACGCGAAAATGCATTCAATAAATTGCGAATACTACAAATACTATGAATCCACCGCATACGACTAATACTAATAATAGCGTGAATACTATGGGAATACGTATACTATCAGTAGTGTCAATACTATAAATATCATGAATACTGATAAGTAAATACCCACGAGCAATCTTTCAAGGTTCCCATTTGAATCAAGAAAAAAAACGTACAAACAATCCTTTATTGCTTCTTTTTAACTTTATGGCTACGCACAAAATCCATAAAAAACTTATAACGTGCTCCTTCCGAGCAGCAGGTTAAAGAGCACAATTTGACGCTCTCCCATATCATGCTTCGGTAAAATTTCTAGAAAGCACCTGCATCATGTTTACGTTAAATGTATCGCACAGTTCGGAAATATTGTGTTTTACATGGGGATCCTTCCGTACCTTACAAGTCCCCGAAGGATGTTTCTAACTATGTTTGTATAGTATCTTGCTGCACTCGCTAAGCAAAGCCATTCAGCCGTATTTGTATGCGCGTGCGACGCATTCGTGAAAAAAAGCGGAGGCAAAGAATCGGCGTCGGTGTTGTGTTTGAGCATATCCCCGTGGCCTCGCGGCGTTCGTGGCGCCCCGTCGAGCAAACAAACATCCTTCATACCAGCTGTTCCAATTTGCCATCCTCGAGAGTTCGGGAACCCGCCTTAAAAAAGTTACACTTTGAGACTTTGATTTTGGATGTAGTGTAGCTTTGACTCGAGCAGGGACAGTCCAATATTTGTTCAAAAAGGTTCGCGGCAATTTTTGCACCAAAGGCGTTCGCAAAAGTCACAATAAAAATATATTTTTTTTAAGGAAAATGATCTTTGTATGGATGTTACTTCAGAATAAATATAGCTTGAGGAAACTAACAGTACATTACAAGCATACGTACGCATCAGAGCCGTTAATTTTAGGGAAAAACTATTTCCAAGGGGAACCTTCGCGAGACTTTATAGAAAAACATATATTTTTTTGTGGTTCACTGACCAATGCAATCGCTGTAAAGTTAACTAAGAGTCTTCATTCATACACAAAGATAGAACATAAATACGCGTGCAGTTTTCTAGTTGAATCACTCTGGCGGAAATTGAACGTATCTGAGTTTATTTTAAATATGATTTCCCTTGACTTCAAAACACTTCTAAACACATCTTATGTGCATCACCGCCTACCAGCGTAATGTGAGTGACAATCTCGAGGTTTCAGATTAGTGTGTTTTATAAATTATCTCCCATAGTCGCTAAAGTCGGAGCTTAATTTATTCCTTTACAATTAAGGTGGCAAGCAGCGTATGTTTGAGATGCTTTATACTTTACACAGCATAGGTTTACGCTTTATGACGATAACTAGAGTTTTTTTTTGTAGGCTTTACTTGTTTAAAAAAAAACGTGAAAGCTGCAATTATGCTAAGCATCGCCGAAAAAACATTAAATCAACATTTTTGTAGGAAGATATATGTCAGGGGTAGCATATTACGGCGTTCGAAAAAAAAAAAAAAAACGCTCATTCTGGACGAGTTCCTAGGCTTCGGTTTCTTGTCGCAGCGCATCTTTGCGTCCGCGGTCGTGCTCCCCGGTGGTCCGCGGCACGAAGCTACCCCCTCGTCTGTGGCCTGTCCATCTGGGAAGTAGGGCGCAGGGGTGTAGCGAGGTGTCAGCCACTGGGGAGCAGGACCGCGGATGCAGAAATGCGGTCCGATTAAAAAAAAAAAACAACCGAAGCCTGAAAACGCCTCCAAATGAAGCGTTTTTATGGAACGCCGTAAAATGCTGCCCCTGCCTGATATCTTTCTAAAAGAATTTGATTTACTAATTTCCAGTGACGCTTAGCATGTTTCTGATTAGAACCATGTCTATTTTTATTAATTGAAAAGTTAAATTATAAATTTTTACTTAATTGGCCGTCTGATCGTTACAATCAACCCCTTATATTGTGTCCCCCTGGCTGTATATCTCACCTGCACAAAAAGCTTAAGTTAAGTTGCCACGGATTCTTTAAAGCAAAGCTGTTAAACTAAAAGATTACAATGTATATTGAAACTATCTGTTCCTGCATTGTGTGTTATTACACCATGCATTAAAATTATAAACTTTGTTATAAAGACTCGGTTTGCGTAGTAAGACACATTGCAAGTTGTGTCTAGTTAATATGGCCATCTCCGTTCCCAGAAAAAAATGCTGACGTTGTAAACTGTCAATAATATCGAGACGAAAATGCTTATAGTTACACTGCTGGACCATGACGATATTTTTTATAGAGCATGTCACAAATAACTTGCACCGAACCTAAAAAAACGGAGCGCTTAGGGTTTGTAGTGGAGTGAAATGCTGTTAACAAGGATCTCACGAAAGTGTACGCATTCTCTTAGTGTGTCATGCCATTTGAATAATTTAGAGTGATTAACTAACTTTCCAATTATTCCTTCAAGGGCAGGCGTGTAAAATGGAAAGTGTAGAGCGCAATGGGAAACACCCAATTAAGTTTTTTTTTTTTACTTGATACGCCTTGTGAGCTTTTTTAGACTAAAAAAACCCGCGAAATACAGAAAATGCGACAGCGCGTTTACGCATTGCACTTCCATTGTTATTAAGGGCTATCCACACAGGACACTTTAAAAATCGCGAGGCGACACAACTCCGCCATATTAAAGGGCCCATGCATCGAATTTCGCGATGCGATAAATGAACTTAGATTTGGATTTTGGAAATAGCATATTGTTTAGGAGGTCAAAAGAGTGAAAGACGTTTACAACACTGTAAAGCGGAATTAAAGCGCAGCTCTTGAGGAGAAGGAGGGAGGGGTACTGAGGGGAGCGTATACCCCTGATCCTCCTCTTCACCTCCTCATCCTCGCTGCTCCTCCTCCCCTCCTTCCTCCTCTTCCTCGTCCTCCTCCTGGTCCTCCTCCTCCCCTCCCCCCTCCCCTTCCTCACTCTCCCTCTCCCTTTTGCCCCCCTCGTCCTCCTCCCCCTCCTTCTCCCCGCGCTGTGCATCATGGGAAATGTCACATAATGCACCGCGCGGTTACGCCGACACCGACGCCGCTCAAGCCGGAAATGGGCGCCTAAGAGCTGCGCTTTAAAATAAGGTAGAAAGTCAAAAACCTGAGTTTCAGTATGAGAATTTGAAAACACAGCGGACTATTTCGTACCTCTTTTTCTTCGAAAGCTCTCTTCTTTTTCACTTGGATACATCCGCGGTACCCATAGCGCGTCAACCGGCCCAAACGCACGTCACACGACACCGGACCTCATTTATTTCTTTCACCCCTAAGCTGACAATGCGGTGGAAGCTATGCGCTTGCTGGAGCAATCAGCTGCCTCCCTTTCATCACCGGACCTCATTCTCTCCGCGTGGGCATGCGCGAGGGAGCGTGATCACGTGGCAAAAGTGTGGCTGGCGCAACGAGCACGTAGCTTCCAAGCACTGTCAGCTTAGGTGTGAACGGTGTGGGGAAAACAACTTTGTTCGAGTTATGAGCGACGGGCTAATCTTCTAGCGGGAAAACGGCGGTGTCCGGGTACACAAACGAGGTTCCGAGCAAGAGGGGACTCCCTCCTTTCCGACTTCTTGAACTGTTTGGTACAATGCGCGTTTTATGCGTTGAGAAGGTAAGCTAAACAAGAAAGAGTTGAAAAATCGTTTCATAACTCCTTTAAGTGGAAGTTGAAGTTCGGTAGTCCGTTTTTCGTTTTTACACCACCAGGCAAACATCACGAATTTCCTCCTCGCCTTCACCCCCTTTCGGTGACCTCGGTGCTCGTCAGACTTTACGTCACACGCCCCCTGAAAAGGGTGTACCTGTTGCTCGCTATCTCGGTAAGACAAGAGAAGGTCAGTAATGGCGGCTGTAGTCTTGCGCTTGTGTAAAGTGTCAGTAGAGCCAGCGTTTTTTTATATTTTGATCTGATTTTGGTCACACATTTTGCATTTTATTACTTACTCGAATGGTAACACAGATATACGTAACTACATTACCATTCACATGAGCAAGCACGTAATACTTTATCAACATAGCGTACGTTTACTTTTGAAAGAGAGGTTATCAAAAGAAATTCCGCAAATACAAGGTGTTCAGATTTTAAAAGAAAGTTTTAATATCTACACAGCTCGATTTTACATCACGAAAATACACGAGTTTAAGAGTTGTGGATAATTAATAAGAAACACACAAATTGGGTAGCGTGGGAAGTGGCTAATCTCTCATTTTATTCCGTGAGAAAACAAAATATTATTAAAACTGTGTTCATTATTAAAAAAAATGTTATACGTGGTGCGTAAACGTTTGAAAGACTTATAGAGGGCGGAAGGAAAGATTGCGTTACAGGAAAAAATAAGTTGCCGGCCCAAAGAAGTGAACCATCTTGAGCGAACGCGTACAAGACACAAACAATGACTGCTAGTAGACACCGCAACCGGAAACAACTTCAGTGTTGCATGCGGACGGTGCACTTCTTAGTTGCGATATGGGAATACAAACTCTTTAACACTTTTGAACGAAAGACAAATGTTCAAATATTTCTTAAAATACAAGATGATACAAGACATTGCATTGTAATATAGCATAAACACTCTAGTAGCATAAAAGTTGCGAACACTTTTAAAGCTTGGAGAAATTGAATCTAGAGACCTCTGCCAAAGAACCTTCGTAATAAATATCGCGCAAGCAAAAAAAAAAAAACATTTTGAACACTTACTGAAGTGAGAAATGATGCCAAGAGGTCTGCAACACGAGCATATACAACAAGAACAATGAAAAAAGTGAGCTGAAGCCAAGGTTAAAACCTAGCTTAACGTAAAGATTTTTTTTTTACTCAAGCACATAAAATGATAACACGCTTTAATCATCATGCTTTGCCAACACGCCCAAAACTTCTATTTTCAACACCATCATTTCGGTGCGTCGCAAGGTAAAGAATAAAAATCACGACTATTTAATTCGTGATTGAAACTATAATGCAAATCGTGACTTAAATAATAATAATAATAATAATGCATTTTATTTCCCATTCTGGTTGGTACAAAAAGGGAGGACGTCAGGACAAAAAGCTGCGGTTGCAGCTTGACGAGGTCCTGGCGCCCTTACACACTTTGGCGGGAAAGCAGCATTGTAAACACAACGAAAACAAACACAAAAATGGGCACTAAAACACAATCACGAGTATTCACATTGTTGCACTCAGCTTGAATGCATCAAAATAAATATTTTTAAAGTAGAAACAACTTTCACCACAGATACAAAAACTCCAGGAACTGGAGGTAAAAATTATGCTGTCTGTAATATGATTTTTGTCAACATTCGATTTGTTGTCCCATAGATGCTGACATCATTGGCTTCGAGTTTATTAAGTAAAGATGGTAATGCGTATTTTAATGATGTAAAGCCGTAATCTGTATGGGATATTGAAACGCTCCAAATTTCGCCGTGACATGTGACATATTTATGATCTAGTTTTGCTAAGCCTGACAGTGCGAAAAGGAAAAAAAATATTATTATGTTTTAATGCCGTATTATACATCACCAGCAGGCGACATTTGTGCAAGTGGTCAATAGAAATGACGTTATGTTTAAGAAAGAGCTCCCGAGAATTGTGCAAGAATGGTACATTTGCGACAATTCAAAGAACCCTCTTTTGGGTTAGTAGTAGTTTTGTTATATTTTGCATCGTTGTTTGGCCCCAAACTAAATGGCAATAGACGTAGTGAGTGTAAATCAAAGAATAATATAAAAGTAATTTAACACTCGTTGGAAATACATCACGATTCTTACAAAGGAGACCAATAGATTTACGAACTTTTTGCTGTATATAATCAACGTGCTCATTCCATGACAACGATTCAGTGAAATAAACGCCCAATATTTTTACCGATTTTACCACTTGAAGTGTTGAAGAGCCTAAAGTTATTTGAAGCAAATTGGGTACTTGTCTATTGCGTGGTCGCAATAGCACACATTTAGTTTTATGCGCGTTTATTTTTAGCCCGTTTACTTTCGTCCACAAATCGATGTTTGAAAGGACTCTTATTGCCGTGCTCTCAATTTCATCCGCTGTGTGGCCCTTAATAAAATAGTTGTGTCGTCAGCATAAGAAACAATGTTTGCCTGTGGTACACAATTTTCAATATTATTAATAAAAATAATAAATAAGAGTGTCCCGAGCACACTACCCTGATTTGCTCCGGTTTCACTTTTTTGAGTGGTTGAAATATAGTTGTTAATGGTAACGAATTGTGTACGGTACTGCAGGTCAGATCTAAACAGGTTCAGAGCAGTTCCACGATTACCATAGCGCTCCAACTTTTCCAGCAATATTGTGTGATTAATTAAGTCAAACGCTTTCGGAAAATTGATATATATATACCCAAAATAAGTTCCTTGTTTTCAAAGCTTTCAATGATCTGCTGTTTTTGTACTAAGAGCGCCGATTCCGTTGACCGGTGCTTACGAAAGCCATGCTGACTATTAGAAATAACAGAATGTCTCTCTAGGTAGGAATAAAGTCTGTGATGAATTATTTTCTCAAGAACCTTTGAGAAAATGGATAACAATGAAATAGGTCTATAATTTTTAAACATATTTTTATCGCCACCTTTATACAAAGTGACCACCTTAGCGCTCTGCATTGCTTTAGGAAAAACATCGGAAGAAAGCGATAGATTAAATATATACGTTAACACAGGTGTCACAATATCTACGACATACTTAATCGGTCTGACATTGAAATAATTTACGTCTTGACTTTTGGAGTTTTTTAGGTTTCTAAAAACCGCGAGCACTTCACACTCATCTGTCGGACTCATAAAAAAATTTTTTTTTTCGAAATTACCATCGATATAACCACAAGCATCGGGTCCACCTTGAGGCAGATCTACATCACTTGATTGGTTCACTAGGTAACTATTAAAAGCATTCGCCAGAGCGCAGCCACACAGTTGAACATCTCCCCAGATTACTTTATCTAATGTTTGACATTCACGGTTTGGATACAATACATTGTTTACCCTTTCCAAAAGAACACGTGAATCTTTGTTATCATCTCTTGTAAATAGACTTGTATAGTATTCAGACTTGGCACGCCTTTGTAAACCAGTTAATTTATTACGATACCTCTTAAAAGCTTTAAGGTCTTCGAAGTTCCTTGTTTTTAAGAAGCGCTGGTACATGCCGTTTTTCTCACGTATTTTATGCAACAACTCCCTCGTCATCCAAGGCTTACGTATTTTTTTACATGAATTGACGGTTCTGTAAGGAAAGCACTCATCGTACAATTTTTTAAATGTTTGTAAAAAATATTCATATGCAAAACATCTCCAAAGACCGCCATTGTTGCGTCTGTAACATTTCGCCTTTTTAAAGTATTTCGTTTTACTCTGTTTTCTGTTTTGTGTAACTTTTTTATTAACATAAATATTGGTAGGCGATCGCTGATATCGGCGCCAATAACATCAGCAGCAATGAAAGAGACATCATAATTCGTAACAAAGAAATCAATTCAAGGGCAACTCCGCTCAATTCCGAAGATTTCGGGATAATGAGTGATTTCAAATTAAAAAGCCCTAGTAAAATACACTACGTCGTTTGCTTCGCAAAAGATGGGATATATATTTTTAAATCGAATTTTAAACACGAGCGGAAATCGAAACCGAAACTTCGGCTCCGTCCGGCAACATTGGCCTGGGGCCGCCAAGTACATGGCCATCACGTGGTACGAGATGTCACGTGATCCTCGGCCGAACGACGGGCGGCAGGATTGGCGTGGGCGTGTAGCCAGGGGCGGATGCAGGAATTTCCTGAGAGGGGGGTCAGGTGTTGGTCAGCGTACCATATGCTTAGGAACCCCCTCCCCCTCTCCTTCGTTTTACGCCCTAAATTTTACACATGCAGAAATCAAGAGGGGGGTCAGGACATCCGGACCCCCCCTCTAAATCCGCCCCTGCGTGTGGCAGGCGCGAGTGTCGTCTGCACGGCACTCTTCGCCACGTTTTGGTGTCTTCGACATTCGACGACGTCTGCACAACTGCGGCATAAGTCTGCGCATGTGGTGTCCGTAGTGTGGACGAAACTCCGAGAGGCAATAATGACAAACGGTGAGATGACGACGGTGGTTGTGAGTCTTGTGACGCGGAAGACGGCGGTAACGGCGGGACCGCGGCGGGCGGCCGGACGGCTCCCAAAAAGCGCGCTCCGCAGGCGCGTTGCGCCAATCACGTGGACACCGCTGAGCGCCGAGGGGAAACGTTGCTGACGTCACCCGCTACGCTTGCCCGGAGAAGTAAAAACAAGCAAATGGGGGCAATGAAGATGACGTTTAGCTCAATGTTGGCTCCGCCCACTCCGTAGCCTTGACTGCGCTGTTGGTGGCGCTTGAATTCGGCCGCTCGAGTCGGCCGATTTCGGCAACTTGGCGAGTTGCAAAGTTTGCCGGAACGTTTAAGAAACATTTAGACGGAACTGCGTCGTAATATTTGACGTGCGGTCTTCCTAGGTAATTCTGAACTGGACTGTATTGTTTTTTCAACACCAAAAATGAAGCGGAGTTGCCCTTTAAGGTAGAGGTGGAGTCAGTAATTCTCGTCGCTTCAGTCGCAATATAGTCAAACCCATTTACTTCAATGACCTGTACTAAGTCCCGCTGCGCTGTTGTGTTTACAAGTATATTAATGTTAAAATCCCCACCAAGAAAAAGAACATATCGGTTCTCTGCTACAAAGTTACAAAAAGTGTCAAAGAAGGAAACAAACTTAGATACATCTCCAGATGGCGGCCGATTACACAACAGCGAAAACATAATCCTTGTGGGAGACACACAAGAACTCAAAGTCATCCGTAATTTGAGTGAACTCAGATATAGGTTCGCACTCCAAGCTATTATGTATTTCCCCCCAAACAAACCGGAAATTAATTTTCCTATTCATTTCGGGTATAACTTTATGCCTTTCATGGGAATTTAATTTGTATTTAAAGAAAAGAAGGATCAACCAAAAGATATATATCAACAAAAAGTAAGGACGTAAACGACCCGGTGAAGGTTAGACATAATTTTAGACAAACCCCCGAGACTGGGGAAAAGACGAAGGAAAACACAACTCACAGGGTCTCTGTGTGTTGCGTTGTACTTCATCTTCTACTCCGTCTCGGGGGTTTGTCTTAAATTATATATATCAGGCAGCCATTTTTTATAAACACATCTAGTGACAGAAAGCCACTTTCTTCTACCTGAAGTGAGCAAAATCGCTTATACCTAATTGAAATCAAATAAATCTGATTTATATTTTTACACCCGGTTCCGTTCAGTCCAGTCCAACTTCAGAAGGTGCGAGGATTGAATCTGAAAAAGTTCGAAGATGTAACTCTAGTTTCACGAGCTTAATTTGAAGCCCCCGAATGGTTTCAGAGAATTATTGTCGAACATGTATGCGCTTAATTTGTGACAAGAAAATTTCAAGCTTCAGGACCACTGCTATAACGCCAGAAGCGCTCCCGATCGCATCGTGCAGTGGACCAGGTTGAAGAGATGCTTTCCTTAATTGACCTGACTATCACTCTTATGATACAATTTTTTTTTCTTCAGAGTTATCAATTTGTGTCACGTCTTCCTGGCTGACTCGTGCAGGTTCGCGTGATTTTTCCTTTCTGGAGTGGCTTCCTTGCCAAGGCGTCGAGATGACCCAAAGTTTGATCGGGGGCTGTGATGATCTTTTGTGCACGTAAAGGTAAGTTAATTTCAGCTCATCTTCAAAGGTCTTCTTCGGTTGTCTGTCTGTTTCCTTTTTAGGTCGTTCCGCCTTTGTGTGGCCACCTTGGGTGTTCCACAAACCTGCGCTTCTTGCGTCGCTGCTTAGGAGGTTGCGCTGGAATAACCTCCACGGGCATCCGCTGCCCGAGGAGGATATGTGGGACCAGTGAGGAATGTCTTCGTGCGTCAAGGAGCTGCAAGACGCAGCTTGCAGTTTGCATAGTACGCGGGATATGGTCCTTCAAATTTAAAACACTTTCTGCTGGGAGCGTCGTAGTACACATTGGCAAGATGGGATTCTCCACATTTTGTTTTGCATTTCGTTTTGCCATTGCAGTAATTTGCCACAGGAACAAGAGTTTGGCATTCAAAGTACGGAGGAGGAGATTGAATTTGCTTAGAAAATTCGTGCGTTGAAAACCCCAGGTCCAGATTTAGCTTTCAATCGGTGCTGGGCTTGAAGGTTGGGACTATACCTTTGCTCTGGGTTGCAATTCGTCTCCACCTGCTATAAAACCTTGTTCATTGTACTCTGACAGCAGAGTGAAGGAATACATCTACGACCCTTCTGATAAGGCCACGGTCTTGACGAAAGCTACAGTCGCGGGCGCGATGAAAAAGCCCAGGCCAGTGTGCGGCTTAAAAGGCCTGCAGCTCTATCTGTCAAAGGAAAGCTCGATAATTATCGAGGCTTCAGCGGCTGTTAAATATTTGCCTGCACTCCCCGCTTGACCAGCTGTTGCTGTTTAATGCTGATCTCAGCGCCGAACGTAGAGGCGTACCGCGACAACAAGGCAAAATCAAGCGCGGCTGTAACCATGCATCGCGTCTGCAGGTTGAGCGATCAGGTTTTGGGCGTTTGACCATAGGTTCGCGTCATAAATGACAATAAGCGGTTTTTAGTTTATTTCCCCGAGCACTGCTACTATCGGCGTTAACTTTGTAATCGATGAGCGATCAAACGGGGAGTAACTATAGAACTCGAACAGCTGCTGAAGTGCCGCTCGTCCACACAATAATCTCGATAACTCAGCCTTCTTCCATTAGGTAGTATTGTAGGTCCTCGGAGCCACGCAATCACCTAGGTTTTTTTCATACCGTCCGTGAGTGGACCTAGTACGAACGCTGGAACCTGAATTCTGTTAATTGTGTCCACACGAAAAATGTAGTTTTCACACTACTTCTTCGCCGACTACATTGACGACGAGGCCTTCGCGGTAAACCGGTGACGGAAAGCACTGACAAAATGCCACTGCGTTGATTTTGTTGCTCAAACGCAAATGATTCTGCGGTTGGGGGCTCTTACTTTTGCATACTGGAACAAGAAGTACTGGAATTCCAGCGGTTATTTTTGCCGATTCCGAACAAGCACGAAATCGTCAACTTGGCTAGGAAAATCATCCATCGCGATGCCGTCGATTTGGATTTTATTAACAACTGGTGTCTGATGGCTGGTCCGAGTCATATTCGCCAACTACTGGTTTTCGCCGCTTTGCACTAAGACAGGGATGTGGATTCTCTGCAGGAACGTTTCAAACTTTTTACAATAAGGCAGTTTTTCTCATCACTGGCCCGAGCCTTTGTCTAATAGACCACAATGTCACCTGCAGCGAGGTAGCCCACCGGCCTTTGTAATATGGTACACCATGACGATTCTTGTGGCAGCAGGGTACCGATAAACAATGAGTTTGGTAAAATATAAAAAAATGTGGCCAGATAAGGAAAAACGTCAATACAGAGACGTACTATCGCGGACAATATGAGCTGAAACAGCGCTCCGGCCGGCGCACGGTACTACCTGCGCCGCCTGTCGCATCGCTCCCTAAACACGGCGCACCCTGAGTCCAAGATAAATTCTCACTTGCGCTCGCTGCGCCTCTGCGCTCTTCCGGCTGTCTGCAAGCGAGACGGCGGGTGCGACCGCGGGCATGTGTGTGGTAGGGCGGGGGGGGGGGGGGGGGGCAGCAAAATAATACAATTGTCGTCCCTTTTTTGGAATTGATTTACTTTACTCTACCGCGCAGAATCCCGTAGAAAAAACGCTGACTGGTGAAGAAAAAATATTGAAGTGTCTTAAATGTCAGCTGCGATTATCGTGTTTGAACGTCACATCAAAAGACCTTGCAGGTTGTTTTTCTTTGATTATAGGTGCATGCACAAGGTAGGACATCGTAAAATATAGGCCAAAATCTGTATGCCAGATTTAGTCCAGCTCCGAGGTATTTACTTTTAGAGCACAGCTCTTAGGCGCCCGTTTCCGGCTTGAGCGGCGTCGCCGTCGCCGTCGCCGTCGCCGTCGCCGTCGGCGTAACCGCGCGGTGCATGATGGGTAAATTTCCCCGCTAAATTTTTCGGAAAATTTTCCCCGCTGAATTTAGCGGAAACTTTTTCCCGCTAAATCTAGCGGAAAAGTTTCCCCGCTAAATTTAGCGGAAAATTTTACCGCTAAATTTAGCGGAAAATATTTCCCGCTAAGTCTAACGGAAAAGTTTCCCCGCTAAATTTAGCGGAAAAATTTTCCCGCTAAATCTAGTGGAAAATTTTCTCCGCTAAATTTGGCGGAAAATTTTCCCCGCTAAATATAGCGGAAAATTTTCCCCGCTAAATTTAGCGGAATATTTTCCCCGAAAATCTAGCGAAAAATTTTCCCCGCTAAATTTAGCGGAAACTTTTTCCCGCTAAATTTAGCGGAACATTTTCCGCCAAAATCTAGCGGAAAATTTTCCCCGCGAAATTTAGCGGAACATTTTCTGCGCCCCGCCCCCCCCCCCCCCCCGCCGAGGTCAAGTGACCCGCCCCCCCCCCCCCCCCCCGTGCCTTCCCCTCCTCCTCAAGAGCTGCGCTCTAATTCGGCGTTACAGGGAGTTGTAAACGGCTTTCATTTTTTTTTTCATTTTCATTGATCAAATGTTTAAAAAAAGGGTAAGCGTATACATGTTACTGAGAAGGTTTTGTAACCTTGATTGGTATAACAAGGGTCAAAAGTATTATTTCTTTATTACTGGGCCCACGTGTTTGTTTCAAACAAAACAAGTTGCTGACAAGACACCAGTTTTTTTGTTTACAAATTCATAGTAATAAAGTGGGGCAAACAGTCATATATTTTTAGGAGAAGGAGATTGAAAGTTAATCGAAAGAATATTTGCAGAGGACAATGTAAGACACAAAAGTTTAATGGTTGGCGGGGAAGTTCAACTGCACTATACAAGAAGATCGGGATGAAGGAGGCACCCCCCAAAAGTATGCGTGGTTAACGGCGTCAAAGAGTGGATCGCAACCGTAGCATCAAGCTTTGTTCCAATCGGCAGAAGTCCGGTTCAGGGGGTCCTGAGGCGCAGTAAAACTTGCAAAATAATTTAATACCGCGTCATTCTCCCCTGGCCCGCGACCACGGCTCTCATCCTGCCTGGTAAGAAATCATAGAGCGCGGCCACGAAGTCTTGCTCAGCCCGAAGCCACTCCCATTCACCTCTGATTGCTTTCCACAATTTGTGGGCAATGGCGCGGTCGAGGGGACGCTGTGACATGGCTACCTTCATGAGCCTCCAAATGTTTTCGATGGTATTCAGATCGGCTCCTTTTGTGGTCCCAGGCAGCTTCGTCTGGCAGTGCTCCTCGAGGAGATACGAGCGTCACAGCGCATTTTCCGCTTCGGCGCTTTCTTGAAATGCACTGAAATTCATGTTAGCTGAAAACGTAAACATTGGGCTACACGGCACACGCATCGTGATAAAGTTCCGTCGGCCAATATTTTCGCTAGCAAATGGCCGGGAGAGCGCAGCGGCGCAGTGAGCGCAAGTGAGAATTTATCTCGGCCTCAGGGTGCGCCGTGTTTAGGGAGCGATGCGACAGGCGGCGCAGGTAGTACCGTGCACAGGCCTGAGGGTTGTTTCAGCTCATATTGTCCGCGATAGTACTTCTTCCTTCCTACAGCAATTCCAAAGGCTAGAATTCTCAGAAAAAAAATATTGGTCACCAAGTTGCGTATAGGACTTCGTCTTGCTTCCCTTTTCTTGGCTTCTTGTCGGTCTAATTTTGGAAACAAATTTTAACCAATCATTACACCATATAAACCACCAGACCACCAAATGTCCCAAAAAACGACAGGCCACCAGGCTGATAGACTAAGCAAAAAAAAAAAATGCTTGATTGTCGTTTTCGACAGGGTTGGTGTGCTTCGGCGGTTCCAGCGGTATCCTCATACGTACGCAACCTGGTGATTTGCCAGCCTCTCTGGAATGCATCGAAATCACCTGACCCGGTGCACAGCGTGCCGAGTCATGCGAGAACGCAGTGGGCGGAAGTGGGCAACCACATGACTAACTGCAAACGCGAGGAAGCTGAGGCCGATACCTACCGCCCAAATAACAATGCACGGTCGGATGTCACTTAGTCCAGTGCTTCCTCTCCGGTATTCGAGGGCCGGCCGTACTTTTGTTCACGCCTAACCCTACACTTGAACTCCGCAAGTCGCTCCGCTTCTACAAACAAACCGGCTTCAAAAGCATGGCTCAAGTGTTTGTTTATAGACCTGTAGTACGGCGAATTCGATCTTAACTGAGGTCCCATGATTACGGGCGACAGGAGCATGTTCGTCTGCACGAAGCCGAAGCTAAAGAGCTCTTCTTTGAGGCTTACAGCCTCGTCCAAGTTAGGCTTGAAAACGAACCAGGCTTCTTGCCAGCTTTCGTAAGCAGATTTCCTGACCCGTCCAAGCAATCGTAATTTTTTTCGATCATCTGTCCGTAGTCCATGTGGGGCCAAGCCCGAAGTACGATTTCTTTTGGAATGTTCACTAAACAAGCAGCCGAGCACATGGACTCCGCCATCTTCAAAGACGTGTACTCGGTGAGCTCCCCATCCAGGGGTACGTTACACAACAGGGATGTGATGACTCCTTTGTACCCTGTGGCCAGTACTGTTGCCATCAGATACCATACCCCTAGAAGAAACCTGAGCGAGGGAACATTTTCAGCGTCCGGAGGCATGGAATACGCTTGCTGTATCAGGGACGCCACAAAAGTTGACGCGACAGCGTGAAAGTCTGGAATGACACCACTGACTCTGTAGAGGAAAGAACTGATCAGCAAACAAACAATGAAGCAGGCTAAGAGAGCCACGCAGACAAGGATGCTGAAGGGCAAGAAGATTACAGCTTCCTTTAGTAAGGGCTCCAGCGCTCTGACAAACGTTGCGAAACCGGCTCTATCAAAATAAGAAGGCGTCGATACTATTGGAAAGTAGAGATCGCGCGTAGTAACCAAGGGAGCATAAATAAGCGTTCCTGGATCAATCACGTTTTGACAAAAATAAGAGTAAAGAGAATCCATACTTTGTATTTTAATTATTTTTACAGAACAGTCGTCGTGACCCAAACTTTCCGTTAACGCGCAAAACGATGGACTTCGGCAAATCAGCGGCTCCAGGCACGCGATGGTAATTTCACGTCCTAGAATAGACTCGTCTATGGTTAGTCTCCCGGGGATTTCACGTGGGGTATCTGACGTGCAGTTTAGGCACCTGACATTGTAATGTCCCACCAAAAGTATCTGCTGATCGCGCACGACAATGTGAAAATGCACACCGCGCCGAAGCTTTTCAAAATCGTCCTTTCCTGCAACAGTGGAATACCATTTGCTGATACGAAATTCGCTCAGGCTACTGGTTACTGTGCACAGAGTCGCCCAATATGGATGGATAAACAAATCAACGTACAACGCATTAGTTCTTCTGCAGAATATACGAAGCGCAATATGCAGGTTATCCATGGTGCTGCAGTTAAAATGGCACACGTCGCGAAGTGTGCTGAAGACTGTTTGTGAAGTTGGTAGCACCTTTAGGAGCTGGGTAAGCAGACGGATTTCTTCCACTCCAAATTCTGGCGGGAATATGACGTCCAGGTGCGCCAAGCTGCTGGCATCGAGCAGCAGGTCCCGAGAGCCACGAGAACCCACGATGTCTTTCCAGTACGGACATTCTTCGGGGACGGAGGTCGGCGCTGTCGCCTGGAGCAGAACTACGACCAGTGTTGCTACAGTGGAATGCATAACGCGCTAATTTTGACTGATGTTCACGTTCGGTAATTTGTTCAGTGGCTGGATAGTGCGCGGCTGACTGAAAAGTCAGTTAGGGAGACCTTTTTGTTCTGAGATAAAACTCGCAGTGATATATAAATCAGGCTCCTGCCAGCAGTGAACAAACACAGTATGCTTTATAGGCGTTGCCACAGCACTATGCCTATAAAGCATACTGTGTTTTTCATAACATCTGAGATTTCGCAATATCAGGCGCGCCGTGCCTCGTTTAATTAACACTTTCCTTCGAGTTGAGTGGTACAAGCACCATTAATGCATTGTCTGAGTTCTTTCAGCAGCTCCTGTTGAGGCGGGAATAAAGTTTCGAAAAACCTTCCTGATGACAACTGAACACGACATTTGAAATGAACGAAAGTGAGGTGGAGAGGAAAGGAATTTTTGCATGACACTCAAAGCGAAACATGGGCAGACGAATCGCGGTGGTGGTAATACCCCAGCCACACGGCAAAATTGAAGGTCCTTTCCATCGAATAACATTAGAGAGGTTATAAAAACGAAAGTTAAACCAGTAAATATTTTTAGAGCGCAGCTTTTTGGCGCCCGTTTCCGGCTTGAGTGGCGTCGGCATCGACGTCGGCGTCGGCGTAACCGTGAGGTCACGTGACCCCCGTGAGGCCATGAGGGGCATGTGACGTCACGAGGGTCACGTGACCTCACGGTTACGCCGACGGCGACGGCGAGGCCGACTCCTCTCGGGGGCAGGAGTAGCAGGCAGGATGAGGAGGTGAGGAGGGAGGAGGGGTACCCATCCCTCAGTACCCATCCCTCCTCCTCCTAAAGAGCTGCGCTCTAATTCGGTGTCACAGGGGTTTGTAAGCGACTTTCATTTTTTTTTTATAATCATATGTAAATAAGTTTGGTGCTCGCGTCTCAACTGTGACTCGGGACTAGTCAAGCTGAGTTACGGCTTTTTTTTTTTTCTTTTCGCCTTCCAACTGTAAACCGTTTGCAAAATAAAGACATTTTTTATTAGTATTATTATTATTATTATTATTATTATTATTATTATTATTATTATTATTATTATTACTGATTATCATTATTATTATTAATCTTATTATTATTATTATTAGCACGGGGACGTGTCGACAAAAAGGAGGTATGTTCCCAGACGGCTAATCCTTATACTCGCTTTCCCATTACGTCCGATCACAACTGACCGTATAAAATCCGGGCAGCCAATCAGGTGGCGCTAAAAGTGCATCATCGTGGCGCGCGTCTTCTTTGTACGCTTGTCGTCAATGGCTGGTCACACATAGTGAACGCTGCGTAATCTCAAATGTCCTTTTTTGTGTTTGATTGGCTTAGCCGCGGCGATAGCGAACGCACAAAGACGACAAGCGCCTGGACGATGCGCTTTTGTCGCCTTTTCATTGGCTCTCTCAGATCGTAGCGTTGGATGCAATCGGACTTAGAGTGAAACTGATCAGAAGCAGATTTATCTTTGTAGCTTCTCTTAATTTCCGTTTGTTTTACGGGAATCTGCTCCACACAGGAACAATGAATGTGATCATACTATCGACGTGTGGGGTGCCGAATGTTTGCTAACATGCACAGTGCTTTGGTTATAAACCCTTGATGAGCCTTTTGTTTTCAGGTTTCTATTTATAACTCCACCCTGTAACGGTGATAACGTTCACGCAGAAACGCAACCGTGACATTTTGCACTGAATCAAGCATAACGGGAGCGCATTATATACTTCTACTGCCTGACAGTTTTCTCTAGTAGGAAGTTTTAGAACAGAGTACGCAAACGCTTTGCTTATGCGAAAAATGACGTCATCATTACTGCTCATGCGCCGAACTTTAACCGCGTTTTTGCGCATCGCGTGCCCTTTTTTGTTTGCGTAAGCAAGTTTTTCAGTAATTACGTGCGCACGCAAAGAGTCTTTGTATTCCTCGAAGGAGGATTGGTGAAGCGCCAGGGCTTGGCTAAAGCAAAGACGAGCACAGTTAGGAAGGGGCGCCTGCGAGGACCGCGGCTGCAACCGCTTTGGTGGTCGTCGTAAGCGCGACGTCTGCGGCCTCCTCGCGACTGCGATTTTGAAACAGGATGACATTGCACTTCTACGGGAGGTGCCCCGTCACAAACAGTTTGGAAGACCCGGCAAGGTGGGCAACGCTTGCCGGCAGCTTGCTGTTCGCGATGCGCGAACGTTTAAAGGCAAAGGGACGGTATGCGGAGGCCAGTACACGAGACGTCCCTTGCCGAGGCGACGCAAGCTGACACGACAGGTCGATCTCTCGCGTCGGATTCTCGTATTTAAGCAAATCTTAAATGTTACTTTTATTCGGTACCTTGTTTTTTTTTGCGTTTTTTCTTTCTTCTCAATTTACAAGATTTCCAGTGTGCAATCGAAATTGTTACTGTATCATTGTGATGTTGTAAGCGCAAGATGCTTGAGCTTAAACATGTCTGTGCGTAGCGTGCGCTAACGCAAGTGTTAAATTTAGAGCTATCGTGCGCTAAAACTGCGTCCGTTATGTTAAAATCCCTATTGTTTTTTGTTTTTTTTTGTCTGTCAGTTACGTGCGAGAGTAAGAAAGCAGGTGTCAAGCGAGGCGTATTTCTCAACTCTGCGAACATTTATGATTGCTCGTTGGCGATGTGTGACGACACCAGCAATCACCAAGGAGCATGCTGCGAGGGTAGTTACAGGCGCTGCACGTGCTGGCGTCCGCAGAAGTAACTGTTTTAAAGCAAAAATACTAAAACAAATGGAATTTCGAACGCGCGGTGGTCAACGGATTATGTTTATTATTTATTTTGAACCTCTTATACGGGGAAGGCGAGCGCGTGCGGTGCGTAGACATTCCCGGTATTTCCCTTGGTGCTTGGGTAATTATGAACGAGAGTGTTTACAGCAGCATTGAAGTTGATTTGCTCTGACGTACGTTTGCGGTGAACCATCGCAAACGGACGTCAGACGTGCGTATGTACGTGCGCAAACGTACGCATTGAATGTTAGAAACATCGATTAATGTGCGGCTGGTAATCAGAATCTTTAACTTGTATCACGGTAGAGCGGTCATACGAGAAAAGCACATAACCTCTCCCGGTACTCATTTTGAAGAAATTATAAATAGATATTGCTCGCATCTTCTTTAGGCCTTAGGCCAGTGAGAAATTAATACGAGTAATTTTTGATTAGGCCTTCAATTATTCTGCACATATGAGATATCTAAGCAAGGTGCAAAGCCAAGCGCGATTTAAAACCCATCAAAACCCTCATAATTTATTTTGCTTCAAAGCCTGACGTGTTTAGGAACCGCCCAATATTCGAATGCAGCGACTGACTCTTCAAGCGTATTCGCACCCCAGGCCTAACGCTGAGCTTCTGTTTCCAGACGCTCATTCGAGGTAATTAGCAGGAGCGCTTTCGGTTGATTTGTTCTCCCCACGGAGCTGTTGGCGTTGAAAATCTAACTTCATTTCGGCGTATCCAACTCCGATGCACGGAGCGTTTGATTGCGCTGGGAAAAGGGGCTTTCGCCCCAAACTGCTCCGCATGAAAATGAACTCTACTCCATCTGTCTCTAAGCTCCCAGTGACATAAAAGGAAAGTTTCGGTTGCACCAATCAAACGCTGGGTTTGTCCCACGTGACTGCACGTTTCCACCTGTGCACGTCGTCGATGTAAAATCGCATGAATGTAAGACAGTCGCTTCAATGGCTCAATGGACCAGGTAGCTTTCGGTCGTGCTGTGAGCTTGAAGGCATCCAGGGTCCATAGCCCCCGGCATCAACGTCATTGCGGAATTGCCACATCCGACGCTCATCCAACTCGTCGAAGTGTTCAGGGTTTGGATGTTTTTGGTGGAACTACTTTTTGCTGCGGGGCATTGAGTACCCTCTCCGAAGTTCAACAACTTTGCAATTCCCCACAGCGAAGCACTACATTATTCATCGTTAGAACCCGTTTGCTGCTTAGTTCGGAATGAAGTCAGATACAGCGGAGTAGCATTATTCGAAGGAAGAGTAAAAGTGTTTTCCCAAAGGTATTCTGTACTCGTTCACAGAATTTGCCCCGGGCAAAGTCTATAACGTATTTTTTATTCTCGTCCTTTTTTCCCCACTTTGAGTGGGTTATAGATTACAAAAAGTTGTGTTGTTTTTTCTATGCTTTTTTTCCTATATTCAGGGTTTATTAACCTAATATAGTAGTATACACTTGAACACTCATCCTACCACGCTACCAATTATTCACACTTCTCCCTAGCGAAGTCTGTAACACTCAGCAAATTATAGGGAACTAGCGGCGCAAACTGTAGTACAAAGTGTGTCGGTCCTGTTTCAACGTAATACGCATTTCAAAGAGGCGTGCGGAGGGTAGGAAGGTTTTTTTTTTTCTTGAATGAAACTTTCCCTTAATTTTGAAGCGCAAAATAAACAAAGACAGGATGAACAAAAACTCAGTCATCAAGTCTACTTGTAGTCATTGGACGCCCTAAAACACTGCCCTACTCCCCCTCTCCCCCCCCCCCCCCCCCCCCCCCCCCCTCGCCTCCTATCACTGCCGAACCGAAACCTAGCCTAGCCAACATTTTCGTGTAGCGGAGAAAACGCCCTATTTAATGATTGGTGCCGAAACTTAATGTTGCATGTTAGTTTTTGAAGCTATCTACCCTTTGATTGTGTGCTTAAGGATTTTAGGCACTCCGCAAGGAGTCCGAATCTTCGGCGGTGTTCGCCGTTCTTAGAATATTACAGTGTATACCGTACAGAAATTGAAGCCGGGGTTTGGGGGCTTTTGGTATGTAGAGCCAGAGTGGTTTTTATAGAGTGAATAAGTAAAGTCGAAAGGTAAATGTTAGTGCCGCTTAGAAAAAAACAGGACGTTTTTTCTCGGTGCGCTTTTCAAAACTGTCTTCTGCCGCAAGATGCTATGTCTATTAGATATATATATATATATATATATATATATATATATATATTAAAGGTAAGTTTGTTTTAAGTAGGTCACTGTAAATCTTCACAGTTCTTGCGCATGACAAAACAAACCCGATATGCAGAATTAAAAAAACATACAAAGCTTCAAATTGCACCATTCAAATTGCAGCTGCAAAACGATTATGGCAAAGGGGGGTGGGAGATAAAGGGAATCGTTGTATACTCTGTTTCACTTTAGGTTCAACATTAGCCAACACCTTTAGAGACCAAAACCCGCTGCGTGACGTCACTGTAGCTAGACCAGCGAGCGGAGAAGCAACAATTGGCTGGAAGCTGGGCTTTGCAGTGCCGATGCGCTGACGGGGCGGCCTCTAGTTTCGATTGCAAATATTATACCAATGTCACTTACCCGAGCGTAAAGGTTGCGTTAATAATCGATTCACAACTTTAATGATTGGTTTACCCGAACTGAAAACACTTAAAATAAATATTAGCGACTGCATAATTTCCTCAATGATTTAAGCTGATAGCCTTTATCAGACCAAAGCGATGCTTTGAATTTACGAACATTTTAATTTGAAGCATATTTTGGACGTCCATGCTTTCAACACAACTAGGAAATATGTGGAAGGGTTATTTATGCCGAGCGCTTTCTAAGTATTTCCGTTAATTACAAAAAACAAATTAAGATCACGCTTTTTAGCTTCTAATACAGATTGGACGGCCACATGTTTATTTAAGGTAATGTACAAGATTAAAGGGGCCCTGCAATCATATTTATATGTCTACCTTTTTTGCGGTTTCCACGCCTCTTGGGGCTCGGGCAAGCCAGCGGGCACGGAGAGAGTAACTAAATATCAGTGCGTCATATTTTAACCGAACGACGCGGAAACCTCCTCTACCGACGAGGGCGACCCACGGTACCGAAAGCGCGCGATATGTGACGTCTTTGGTCCTGGGCTTACTACTGGTCAGAGCCGCTAAAAGTTTCTTTTTAGTCGAAATACAAAATTTAAGTCGCGCGAACCGATTCAATTATTTATAAAAGTAGTTTTTGTTCAGTATTTTAGATCAGAAAAGAAACAAATGCAGTATATAAAGTACGAAAACAAGAAATGACCCGTCGACATATCCGCCACTAAGCGGTGGAAAAGGCGGCGCATACTAGAAAGGAGTAGTGGGATCAGGCGCCGACACGGAAAGGCCCCGGATGTACGCGGCGGCGCTGCGGTCGTAAGGACAGGAGGATCCGACCGCCTCCGAGCGTTCCGAAGGCCTTCGGCGAGAAGCTTTGTCTTGCGGTTTAGCCCTTTCGCGGTATGGCAGCGCGAAGTGGCTCCCATTCTGAACTGACCTTTACCCCGTTTTTGCTGTCGTTTGTGGCCAATGAAGTGTCATGCCGAATAAGTGTTTTATCGCGCAGCAAATGCAATGAGAGCCGCTCTGGCTGCCTGCTGCATACAGCCTATCCAGAACATGCTTTAGTGGCGCCCTCTCGCGCCGTCGACACGGAGTGCTGCAGCCGTGAGCGGTCGCTGAGCTGCTCACTACCCCTCGTCTAGTTCACGGCCACTCAAGCAACCAAGGACGTCATGAGGAAGGTTATATTTTGCTTGTTTTTGTAATCTTAATTTGCCTATAACTTTTAAAATAAAGTGAATTTCGAGAAACGAACAGTTTTACTAAGTTACTACGTTCAGTGCGCTCAGGTTCGGTGCAAATTAAAAACCAGTAGAAAAGTCCTTGCAGGGCCCCTTTAAGTAACTGCACGCTATTTAAAGGGGCCCTGCAATCATATTTAAGCGTCTTCCTTTTTTGCGGTTTCCACGCCTCTTGAAGTTCGGGCAAGCCAGCGGGCACGGGGAGAGTAACTAAATATGAGTGCGTCATATTTTAACCGGACGACGCGGAAACCTCCTCCCCCGACGAGGGCGACCCGTGGTATCGAAAGCGCGCAAAATGTGACGTCTTTGGTCCTGGGCTTACTACTGGCCAGAGCCTCTAAGAGCTTCTTTTTAGTCGAACTACAAAATATAAGTTGCGCGAACCGTTTCAATTTTTTATAAAAGTAGCTTTTGTTCAGTATTTTAGATCAGAAAAGAAACGAATGGAGTTTATAAAGTACGGAGAAGAGAAATGACCCGTCGACATACCCGCCACCGAGCGGTGGAAAAGGCGGCGCACATAGAAAGGAGTAGTGGGATCACGCGCCGACGCGTAAAGGTCCCGGATGTACGCGGCGGCGCTGCGGTCGTATGGACAGGATGATCCGACCAGCTCCGAGCGTTCCGAAGGCCTTCGGCGAGAAGCTTTGTCTTGGGGTTTGGCCGTTTCGCGGTATGGCAGCGCGAAGTGGCTCCCATTCTGAACTGATCTTTACCCCGTGTTTGCTGTCGTTTGTGGCCAATGAAGTGTCATGCCGAATTAGTGTTTAATCGCGCAGCAAATGCAATGAGAGCCGCCCCGGCTGCCCGCTGCATACAGCCTATCCAAAACATGCTTTAGTGGCGCCCTCTCGCGCCGTCGACACGGAGTGCGGCAGCCGTGAGCGCTCGCGATGAGCCCACGACCCCTCCTCTAGTTCACGGCCACTCAAGCAACCAAGGACGTCATGAGGGAGGTTATTTTTTGCTTGTTTTTGTAATTTTAATTTGCCTATAACTTTTAAATTAAAACGAATTTTGAGAAAAGAAAAGTTTTACTAAGTTAATACGTTCAGTGCGCTCAGGCTTGGTGCAAATTAAAAACCAGTAAAAAAGTCCTTGCAGGGCCCCTTTAAGGGGTCGTTTGTTTTAGTAAAACAAAGTGGTTTGAAAAAAGTAACACAAAAAAGGCGATATGCAATGTGACTGATCGACTACGTGTCAGAAGGCCATCATGTGATAAATGAACGTGACAAAATGTAATGTTCGTGTCATGAGACAAATTTTTTTCTCTCTCCGTCTCGTGTTTTAGTATATCCGTTTAGATAAATGTCGTGCTTCTTTTGCAGTTTTTTTACAACGCTATTTTTTTTGCGAACACAGAAAGTGACGTTTTGGCTGAAGCAGACCTACATCCTGTTCTAAGGCATCATTTCCCCCCTTGCATGCATTGCTGAGAAGGATTTTAGTCGCCAAACAGATGATGAGTTTAAACACTGCTTGGAGGTGTTTGGTCGGTGGTACATGTGTCCAGCTTCTCAAACTCCGGCAACGTAATTAGTGTCATATGTCTGACAACATTTCGTTTATGACGCAACCACAAGAGCTGTGCGATGTACTGGGGTGACATAAGCTTGTTCACAACCACCTGTGCGCGCATCACCGCACAAGGCCCGTTTGTGCGACGCGCTAACCGCGGCTAAAGTTAGCCGCAGTACCTAGGAGAGGGATTTTAAAATCACGTGACTGACTCGGTAGGGATGCGGGGAAACATGGCGGTGCCCCGTTGAGTGAGCGCCGCTCGCTTTGGAACTAATATGTCGTTGTAGCTGCAATATCGGGCGCGTTAGTCAGCAACGAATGGTGCAGGAGGCTTTCGCTTTGCCTTACCTCACTTAAATTGCAAAGCATGAGCAATGACCTCGCCGCATTTTTTAGATAGTCTTTCGATTCTGGCCATTCGTAAGCCTAAATGAATGCGATAATTGTCGGCCAGGCAACGTCTTTGAAACGTGGATTGCCTTGACTCATTCGGCCGGGTATTGATAGCACACAAAAGCAGACAGCGTTCCAATAGACTCTTTCTAAATTTCCCAAGCACCGAGGTGCGTGCTACGAGTGTAGTTACACGCGTTGCACGTGCTGGCGTCTGCGGTAGTAATTTTCTAAAGCAAAAAGTCTAAAACAAATTTTGCCTTGCACGCACGTTCGTCAAAGCCTTATTAAAATTATTTACTTTGAATCTTTTATAAGAGGAAGGCCAGCGCGCGCGGACCGTAGAATTACACTACCAGTGTTCTCCTAGATGCTTGGGTGCTATCAATACCCGGCCGATTGAATAAAGGCAATCAACTTTCCAAAGACGTTGCCTTGCCGACAATTATCGCGTTCATTTAGGCTTACGAATGGCCAGAATCAAAAGACTCTTAAAAAATGCGGCGAGTTCATTGCTCATGCTTTGCGATTTGAGTGAGGTAAGGGAAAGCGAAAGCCTCCTGCACCATTCGTTGCTGACTAACGCGCCCGATATTGCAGCTACAACGACATATTAGTTCCAAAGCGAGCGGCGCTCACCCACCAGAGTACCGCCATGTTTTCCGCATCCATACCGAGCCAGACACGGGATTTCAGAATCCCTCTCCTAGGTACTGCGGCTAACTTTAGCCGCGGTTAGCGCTTCGAGCAAACGGGCCACTAAAAGGTGCAGACCTCCTCAATATAAAGCATCTGCCAGATAATGAACCATTGCCTCGTGAGGAAGTGGCTTCTCCAAAACCAAATGTTCTCTGCAGTGTTCACAATTGTGTGTATTCACAGTCACAGGGTCAAAGTATCCAAGTACACATCGCGACACTGTTAGCGCGAACACGACATCGGCGCATTTTCGCATTTGACATCTAAATAGTATTAGCGAGCACGAAATTTTATCGCTTACATTTATAGAACTAAATTAGCTCTTTCCATAGCAATAATAACTTGGATGACATCCTTTGGTTTCAAAGAGAAAAACTGGAAAAACCGGCGATCGCTTGTTCGCGCTAACAGTGTCGCGCTCTGTACGTATATCACAAAAGGGGTGTTGGACGACAGAATTGCTGAATCATGGTCAGTGATATTGAAACCAAAAGCTATAACACAAAGCAAAATATTCTGCGCAGGTGAATCGCGTGCTAAAGCCAACAAAATATTAGGAAACAGTTTAAAAATGGTAACTTGTTCAAAAAATATCAACTACGCCTCCTTGAGACTACAGAAAATAGTGGCCTTGTTTTCTTTACCATCAACCTTTCGGCCACAATGGCAACTCGGAAGTGAAAAAGTAAAAAGATAAAACAAAGAAGATTCCAAACCAACGTACCTTCGAAGAAATCGTAGCTTTAACTTTTTCTCCGGGTTTGGCGTAATCCATCCAACACGCCGTTGAGTTCCGGTCGGGAAGGAGAATATGTGAACCTTCGTTTCTCCGGCAAAATGTTCCCAACTCCGCGGCACACAACACTTAGAAGGGACTGGTCCTCGTATTCGCACACACAAAACGCTGGAGATTCAAGGGCCCTAAACTCGTCAAACACAAAGTTGGAGCCGAAAGTTCGCGGCGCTTCGATTGGACGCCGGCGAAAAAAACGAAAAGTCATCGTCAGGATAGTCCGATCGGTGCGCTCCATGAACTTCAGCCCCAACTTCGAGTTTGACGAGTTTAGATCCCTATAGTCGCCGACAGACGCAGGGAATACGCACTGTGTCTTGTGTCCGCATTTCGAACGGCTTTCCACTTTGCCCGACTGCACACTAAATGTCTGCCTTTTGCGTCGACAGCGAGCCGCTCGCAGTCTGATAAGGTTGCAGCGTCACGTCGCGTAATTTTTGTTATTTTATATTTTGTATTAGATTTAGGCGGTACAACCTATAACAAACATCCATTTTTGGTACTCAGAGGAAACGCCTCGGGGAGGAAGGTTCATAAAAAATGAAAGACGTTCGCAACACCCTGTAAAGCCGAATTAGAGCGCAGCTCTTAAGAAGGTGGAGGAGGCAAGGGTACTGACGGGAGAGTATACCCTCCTCCCTTCTCCTCACCTCCTCACCCTCCCTGCTACTCCTCCTGCTCTCCTCTTCCTCCTCCTCCTCCCCTCCTCCTTCTCCTTCATCTCCTCCTCCCTCATCTTTCAAGCTCCTCCCCTCCTCGTCCTCCCCCCCTCCTCCTTCTCCTCCCCGTGCGTTGCATCATGGGAAATATCCCATAATGCACGGCGCGGTTACGTCGACGGTGACGCCGACGGCGACGGCGACGGCGACGGCGACGCCGCTTAAGCCGGAAACAAGCGCCTAAGAGCTGCGCTCTAAAAAAAAAAAAGTGTTAGAGGGGTCGAAGGATGGCGTGTGGCAGTGATGTGCATGGTAGCACATTTGGTTTAAGTTGAGGGGAAGTCTTATCTTTTGACAAGAGGAGAATGCGATCTAGATCACCTTGTAGCTCTTTACCGAACGTACCAACGCAATAACGATGAGAAAAGTCCTTGAAATGCAGCCGATTATTCTCAGAACGTCGCCGGTCCTGGAGCGGACACACGCAGATACACACGCGAAAGCGTCTGCTTGTATGTTAAGCTACAGCGTTAGAAAACGCGGAGGCGGTTCAGCAAACTAGAGAAAGTACTAAATAAGCAAAAACAAACGTGGCGCGCTCGCGCTGCCTCGGGTGACCAGTTGGTCGCCCGTACAAAGGTGGTCGTGAATCTTGTGACACGTAAATAAGTGACCAATCATGGAAATAAACGAAGGGAAAGGGCAATTTCGCCGGTTTTAGCGGTCTGAGCATATAGGCCTCCTGCTTCGCCCAGGAGGCGCTGCAGAAAAACCGTCTGGCAGCGCCCCCTACGATTCGTTTATCGGTATTTGGGTAGTACAAACGTGCGCATTCCAATTTTCCCGCGTGCAGACGTTAGCCGGCGGTATGAATTCCTTCCCTGCGATTGTCTTACGGCAAGGAATCGATCCGATTTCTAACATGGAAAGCTGCTTTTGTTCCTCAACACTTCGCAAAGAAAATAAACTCAGCGATGCAAGCTACGTCTACGTTGTACAAGAAGCCGCAAATCTGGTGTCGGCGTGCTGTCACTCGCAAAGACAGCGAGCTTCTTATGATATCGAGCTCGAGGTGAGCATTACGAGATACGTTAACGCACCTTGTAAGCTAAAACTCTCAAGCTGCGGCTCCTCCGTACAGCCAAGGCTATTAGCTGATGACCAACCTCGAAAATGCGTGAAAGCAGACGCAAGCGATTAAGCGTCGACCGGCTGTCTGTCGGCCGAGCACATGATATTGATATTTCTTTATTTAACTCTTGAGGCGAGTTTGGTCACCACAAAAGACCAGTGGCCTGTACTCGTAGGTCTGTGCCACCATACAAGACGTTATGCACACACACACACTTGCACACGTAAATAAATAAATAAGAATGGAGGAATGGATGGAGGCAAGCGCGGCATCGAACACAAAATAATAAAATAAATTGACCGCATCTCGATCCACGTGGTGAATGATGTTGATTGGGGCGAAGCTCTGGTGGTGCTTGTCTGCGTAAACTCTGAGCCGCAGCATGCCGAGCCTTTCGTTCGTTTCCATCCATGTCAGAAAGAGAATGTGTGGTATGAAACGTGGTTTTATACGCATTTGAGCATTTGACCGCAGCGCCCTCTCGTCTATAAACGTTGAGCCAATGCATGCAAAGTTTCACGCGATTATATACGCATTTGACCGCAGCGCCCTCCCCTGTATAGACGTTGAGCGGCTACATGCAACGTTGCATCCATGACATCCCCAGCTCTTGAGTTACTACCACATCTCAGAGCCCCCTGCTCGTTCCGCAGACGTGGCCGAGTGGTTAAGGCGATGGACTAGAAATTCATTGGGGTCTCCCCGCACAGGTTGGAATTCTGTCGACTGCGCAAACATTTTTTTTTTTCATTTTTCGCATCATTTTTCTTCATTTTTTCATCTTTTTTTTTCTACACGAGCACGTGAGCACGTGCTCGTGAGAATGTGAGCTCACGAGCAGGAGCACGAGCACCGGACACCGGACGCCAGGCGGACATACGGACACGGCTAGCCCCTAAGGAGCTTCGCCCCTAAAAAAATATGTGTCCAGGGCCATCCCGCGTGCTTCGTCAGCATTATCGCTGATGCGCGGCGCTGAAAACAGTCTGCTGTCTTTCCTCGCTTTGCTTTAAGAAAAGAGCAGCAGGAGCATCGACGTAGCTGACATATCGCGGAAATGTCGGCATGTAGGGCATGCCCTACATGCCGACATTTCCGCGATATCATTGAATCTTTTGGCTGCGCAAATGTGATTAATTCACCAACCAGAATAACTCTAGAAAGTGAAACTCTGATCGACGTATGTATTACCAGCTATGACTCGACTGATATTTTGTCCGGTATTTTGACTTTTGATCTAAGTGATCACCTTCCAATATTTAGTATTTTTCAGCGAGCTAAAAAGGAAAAGAGACTCACTTCGGATACGCCCATATTCCAACGGAGATTTTTTATGGATACTTTAGATACTTTCCGTTCTCTAGTTGAGGGAACAAGTTGGGATGATGTTTATAGTGAAGAAAACCCGACTATATCCTATGACATATTTCTACGTAAAATAAAGAATAGCTATGACAGTGCATTCCCTCTACGTCTTGTAAGAAGGCACAAAAAATCAAGAAAACCATGGATCAGCCGTGAGTTTTATAAACGAATCGCAGAACGAAATAAATTATTTGACAAGTTTATCCGATCAAAAGACAAGACAATATTAACTGAATATAAACAAAAAAGAAATAAATTAAACGCAGATCTAAAGAAAGCACGGTTAGAATACTATAAGAACAAGTTCATTGCCGTATCGGACGACCCTAAGAAACTTTGGAAGGAAATGGGAAGGCTTATTGGTAAATCGAACAACAAGATCCCCAATACTCTTAGTTTTGAAGGTCATCAGTATAGCAATGCTTCATTAGCGAAAAAATTCAACTCTCATTTTTTGGGCTCCGTCGCTGCATTGGAAACAGCGGATTCGATGCATGACTTTGGCAGATATGTTTTTCCTAGAGTCTCAAGTTCTATATTTTTGATCCCATGCAGCGAAAGTGAAATATTTGTCTTTCTGAGATCCTTACGGAATAATACTGCGGCAGGAGACGATGATATCAAAGCTGAACCAATCAAAGCTGTCGCAGATTTATTGTGTTTCCCTTTACGACATATATGCAATAATGCTTTGGCTACAGGAACTTTTCCAGATGGCATGAAGATCGCCAGAGTAGCTATTTTACACAAAGGAGGCATTCTTGATAACATTAGCAATTACAGGCCCATATCTGTCCTTCCACTGTTTTCAAAGGTACTTTAACATGTGATAAAAACTCGAATGAGTAAATTTCTTGATGAACAACGTGTATTTGTAAAACAACAATACGGATTTCAGAGAGACAAATCTACGGAAATGGCGCTAGTAAATATTAAAGAACAGTTGTTAAATAATTGTGAAATGAAAAAATTCACTGTTGGAGTATTTCTTGACTTTAAAAAGGCATTCGATTCAATTAAACACGATATCCTGTTTCACAAACTTCCTTTTTATGGAATCCGAGGTGTGGCGCTAGAACTAATCCGTAGCTATCTATCGAATAGAATGCAGTATACTTGTCTCAATGGTTACCGATCAACGCCTGAATTAATTACGTATGGGGTTCCGCAGGGGTCTATTCTGGGATCACTGTTCTTTATTATCTATATAAATGACATTGTAAACATCCCCCAAACTCCGGATATAATTTTATATGCGGACGATACGAGCTTGTTCTTTTCTGGTAATCATTTGCGGGACCTTGAAACTGTGGCTAACGTGTGGCTAAGGGAGCTGTGTTCCTGGCTGGGATCAAATCAGCTACAGTTAAACGTGAGCAAAACCAAATATGTAATTTTCAAGCCACGAAATAAACTTGATGACTGTAATATTATCTTAAAGTTCCAAAACAGTGTAATTGAACAAGTCTCCGTTTATAAATTTTTAGGTGTTCTTTTTGAAGAAAACTTATCATGGACCCCCCATATAAATAAGACTCATAAGAACATCTCTCGATCCATTGGCATCTTATACAAAGTTAGATCTTTGATTCCAAATTGGTTAAAACTGCAATTGTATTACTCTTTAGTGCATTCTCACCTTAATTACTGTTTATTAGTCTGGGGATCGACAACTAGGACAAACCTCGAAAGGCTTTTTATCATGCAAAAAAAGGCAATACGCTGCATAGATAATCTAAATTTCATGGACCATACTGCCCCGTACTTTTTAAAGCACAATTTGCTTAACGTTAACCAAATGTTTGATCTAAAACTTTTAATTTACATACGAAACGACATAATTTACGACCAAACGACTTTTTTTGAGAGATTCCTTTGGAATAATACTCAGTATGATTTGAGGCATGAATCCTATAGGATACCTCGGTTAAGAACAACCTATGGAAACCAGAAACTAGAATACATGATACCTCAATTCCTAAACAAACATCCAGATGTTATAGGAATAATACTAAATAGTGTTTCACGTTGCAGCTTCAAATGCGATTTAAAAAGGTATCTTCTGTCATGTTGTTCGGAATAAATTGGAACGTCAATTTGTCTTTGCATTTACTGTGTATAGTATTATGAACAAACCTATTTTAGCCACTGTATAAAATATGACGTGTAATTTTTATCCTTGTGGAGGTTTATGGTACCAATGATATTGCACTGCTGTTTCTTGCCGATGTTTTTTTTTTTTGTTTTTGTTTTTTTGCCAATGTTTTGTACTTGTTTTTTTTTTCCATTGACTGCTGATGCAGTGTACTGAGGGGACTGGGCCTCGTCAGGCAGAGCTTATCTGCCTTTTGCCCTTTCTCCTTGTGACCCTGTGTCCGAAATAAAACAAACAAACAAACAAACAAATACCAAAACGAAGCACGCATGCTTTAGTTCCTAGAAGCTGTTGCCGCAGCCAACACAATGAACCAGCGCCAAAAGCTCATCGTCGCGACGCAGGCGTTTTCTATTACAGGCTATACCGTTCACACTCAGGAAATGCGCAGGGTTACAGAAGCATCCATTGTGCTCGATCGGTTTAGTCGGTAGTAGTATGACGCTCCTAGATAAGAGCTTCCTACATGAAGCGACATTCTTTGAAGCGCCGACTGCGTGATGGTGCAGGTTTTAGGAAGCGAATGGCGGCGCACAGCAGAAGACTGAACTGAAGGACGCCATTTTGTCCCACCCTAATGTGCTTTGTCTATTGTATTGGTCGTCGTTACTTGTAAAAGGAAGTATCGAGGGACTTTACATAATAGCAAAGGCACAAATGGAATGTGCGCCGTGACGTCACACTGCTGACCCTGCTTGATTGGCTCAATCGTATTTTAGCGTCTTCTGTGGTCGGTCTTAAAGTGAAGCGGAGTATACGCGACAAGAAGGTAGGTTATAGGGAACAGGAGGTGGCGTCCGTACTCTCCGCATACGGAGTTAAGTGTAAAAAAAGTGGGCGTGGCCACGAAATGTGCCTTCAGTCTCTCTGTCAACGACACCAGCCTTTTTCTGTATTTTTTATCCTACCAAGTTCCACATCTTTTACCCAAGTGCCGGGTAATTTTAATCATTATCAGGGCACTTAGTTAAAGGACGCCGAGCAGACGTGGCAAAGTAGAGACGGCGTGACTGACCTTCCCGTGTTACTGGGCGAGGTGCTGAGACACATCGACTAAGCCCACCTTGGTCACAATGGCACGGAGGAGACTTGGAAAAAAAATTACACTTCACTTGAGACCGGTAACAAAGTGGTGAGACAAAAAAAATCCAGTTCGCAGAAAAAAAATCTTTGACATAGTGTTTAATTACGTCCAATTACGACCACCTTACCGCCATCAATGACTCTGTCTAAAACAATTAGCGAGAGTTAACAAATTAGTGTTACAGTCCCTTTTATCGAAATGCGGAAATGGGGCCACGCAGAGTGTACCGAAGTATAAGTTAACACAACTTTATCTTTGGAAACTGATTGCGCCGGAATTCGAAACTGGAACTTGGGCGGCACTTACAACTTATGGACGGCCCGAGCAGACGTTGTGCATAATTCAAATTACGATTGCCTCGGAAGGAGTTTGTGTCTGTCGTAGCTGATTGGCCCGCGCGGCAACGCGAATCCTCGTGCACTTCGCGAAATATTGCGAGAGGCTGAGCGCGATTCAGAGCGGCACCAAAATTAATGTGAGCTTGAGAACGCGATGGATAATACATACGCGCACTGTCACGTAACTTAGTACTTTGCACGCTTCGCGACACTTTATAGACGGTTTTATCGTAAGTAGCGCCATTTTGAGAGCGAGAGAGAAAATGGGAAAGGGCTACCGGCGCTTTCCGCCTTTCAGGAGCGTTAGAAAGAGTGGAAGTCCTGGATGAGGGGCTTCGCCGGTGTTGGGTGTCTGCATTGCCCGAACTTCGTTCCCCGTTCTTCTTTGTTTTAAAATCCCAAACTTAATAAAACCCATGGGCTTGGATGGCGACAGTCCACTGGTCATCGGGACACCAATGTTCGTTTATAGGGTGATCGAACAACGAAAAAAGCGTCGAATACTGTTGAGGACCTATGTACCTTGCAGGGAATGCGGCAAGGCGAGTGGGGCTGCTCTGTCTTTAAGTTCCATCGTTTTCCCCATAACACCGATTTCCGGCGGCAGTCGGTTGCGTCCCTAAACCGAAAGAACTTCTCCCTAAAGCCTTCCTCTCGACTGTGCTCGGAACATTTTGTGAATGGAGCAGGCACCATACTTAACGCTGTACCGTCGATGAACATGGGGTACGCTCGGAATGTTGCGTGCAAGTTTTTTCGTGATAATTGCTGTTTCATCTTGTACATTTTTATAACTGAATTTATCTTAATATTGACATTTTGAAGTGTTGACAATGACTCGATTTTATCAAATACAAAACTTGGTTGAATGCCCATTTCCCCCTCAGGGTGTGGCGGGAAATTGTAGAAAAGTTAGTTCTATCGGTTTTCCTAAATCGCGATCTCCTGCGCGATACCAGAGAGCCGTGAACCTAAGTTAACCGTTACAGCGCGACTAGATTCTTCTTACTTTCAAAACTCCTTCATAATGTAGCCGGAAAGAAACCTTAAATTTCTGTTGCTGAAAGTTGAAACATATCGGGTTACAGGTTGTGGATGCCGTGACAGATGTCCCTCAGCGAGCATCACGCCACTGTGCCAGACAGTAGCGTCGACTGTTTTCATAAACCGAAAACTTAAAAAAATACATTTTTTAAGGCAGAGTGCGTCCAGCACCAAGGCTATGATTGGAGTAATTGAAGACATGTAGCCCATCGGGCCGGTTAATGAACGTTACGAATCCTTAGCAACCTGAGTGTTTGCGCGTTAAGAAGACGGTACGTTCCGGAGAGAGTAGCTTTCATGAAACTGAACAAAAAAGAGTTTTGAGATAAAAATAAGATAAAACTAAGTTTTAAGATAAAATGTGCAGATTAATACCCCTGTAATGAATTGGCCATCAGCGAAAGCATGCTAAAGCAAGGGCATTGCCCATTTCATAATTGCAGATATGCATCTAATTTATTTTTGCAAGGTAAGATCCTTGTACTTTTAGTTGAAAGACGGTGGGTATAAATCAGTATTAACAAGACTTCCAAAATTCATAATAGCCATGCTGTTGGACTTACATGTATGGCCGTGCACCTGGTGCAAACTCAGCGCTTGAATTCTGTCTACCTGCGAATGGGGAGGTTATTGTATGGTCAGAAAGGCACTGCTAAATAAAGTTGCCGTTACATTTGCTACCACCAAATTCTAAACAAATGGCATCAAAAACACTGCTTTCCTTGTTGAAAACACTTGTTGAACATTTATCTTTACGGGATTGTTTCTCTTTTCCCAAAATACCTTGTTATTCGTTTTAGGTAGAGGTCGATCTTCATCATAGTCTCGTACCACAGAAGAAACACATTGACACAGCTTGTAGCCACTTCAACTACACTTTGTCGAATACGTTTTTACGCTTCAGCCTCACCAACTTGAAACAATCGTTCATTGTTTTCCACAACTAAGAAAGGGTGTTCTTCGGCAGATAACAAATTCATGTTTGTTAGTAGATCAACATTGAAGTTGACCACGTGAGTGAGAGCAAAACGACGTTAAGGCATCGTTGGAGCAACGTTTTCTATTTTGGCGTGTCTCAGACTCCTACTCAGTCACGACTCTTAAAGAGAGAGAGAGAGAGAGAGAGAGCAGTGAGAACTCTCACTTGTTGCGCGAGGACAATTGACGCAATCCTAATTGGCACTTTGAAGAGCCCAATGTTGTTTTGTTTTTCTGGGTCAGGATTTCGTTGTCCGAACTTTGTTAGTCGACGTTAGCAGTCAATCATGCAGGGGACTACACTCGTGGTTTCGTAAGTGTATCCTATGTTAACTCTTTTTGCGCTGTGCTGTCATTAGGGAGAATGATACGCCCTTAATGATCCGTCTGGGAACTACAGACGAAAGTTTACTCTCGTTTTTCTCCTGTTTGGTGAAGCACATTGTGCTATAGGAAAGCTGAAGCAAAATTTTGTTCTCTTTTGGTTCTTTTTATAGTTTTACTTTGTGATGCTATTGAGAGAGGGAGGAGAGGCCCGTCAGGCAACGCGCCATTTTCTCTGCCTTCGGCGAATGCTATCTGCACGACATATAAATAAAAAACATACACTGAAAGTCAGTGGCAGTTTCACCCAGTGGCAGTTTCACACTTCTTTTTCAGAGATCACAAAAGTTGAAGACGAAGTTGTCTGGCCGGAAATCGGTATCTAGTCAGAGGTGCGCAAAAATCCCACTAACACGCTCAGCATATTCCTTCTTTTTATGCGAAAGCATTAGCTGTCTCATGGAGCGAGCTGACGTCATCAGTTTAAGCGCGAAAACGGCACCTAGTTTTCCGTTTCCTTCGGTTCCATTGGCTGGCGCGTCGACGGGGCTCCCATTGGCCGCTGCGCTCGTCAGTTTCCACGACCGCTCACCCCATGGCGCTGCGTGTCCATCATCGCACCGTTGCTCCCCTGGGCACGGAGCGTCCAAGGTCACCGTGCCCTGGTGAGCACACGCGCTGACCGGCGCCGAAAAGCACGTAGCAGACAAAAAAGGGAGCGGACGAGCGGCTTGCATGCCTTCGCATTCACAGCTCATAAGAAATGCTTAGGTGTACCTCGATTTTTTTACTGCGTTCTTTAATATCTGGTGTAGCGCTTGCTTGGTGCTCGTGGTGACATCTCTGAACCACCATCTTCTTGAAAAAAACATAGATTTTTATTTCATGTAGTGTCTGATCTTCTTCACTACTGTCTCAGTAAACCCGGCCCTAATGGGGATGTATTTCACCTTCCTAATTTAGACATCTGTGAAAATGTCGCCACATATAATTTAGATCTTCTATAGTCACCAGATACCGACGCGGGAGTTCACTGACGCTCTGGAGATTACTGCTTGCATCTTAGTTTTCAGCAGTTTACGTTTAACGACATATAGATGAGTAGCTACGTCATTGATTGATATATGTTTCTCAAGGACTCTTCGTACATTCATCTTAAATTGTCAAGCATGCATTTCCTTTACAAGCCTTTTTACAACGAACAATTATCTAAAATACTGACTCGTCTCACAGAGACCTTAGACACTTCATGTCAGGTGTCAAGCTCTCAATAATATTCAAAATAAGAAACACTGTGTCGTACTTTCTGGAGCGGTTCTTTCAGGTTTCAAGTTTACCAGGTGACAGCGAAAACCAGCTAGCTCCCCCTATATATCAAGGGGAAACTAAAGAAACAAGAAGATTTAAATCATAATTCATATCAGGGTTTAAAACGTGATTTGAATCAAATCAGCTTCACCTTAATGATTTCCTTCAAACTTTTCGCGGAAACATAATTGCAAAACAGCTTTTATTTATTGTTTGTTTATCATTTGATACCTTCTAGTGCATTTGTTTTGCCCTGAAATACAAGAATCGTGATGGAAGAAAGATCTATATAAGACTGAACACAAGCAAAAACCATTGCTCTTTTGAGCATATTCGATCATTGAGCTTTCTTACTACCTTCCACTTTGTTGGTCAGTCGTAACGTCGTATGGCAAGTACATCACAACGTGAAAGAAAATAAAACTAGAAAGGTAATGTCTTACTGAAAGCAAATAGGAACGCACAAAAGATGCGAACTAAAAAAATTCAGCTATTTGTGTTCCAGTACGGCCGGGGTAACATCAATCAATAAAGAGTTGTTAAAAAAAAAACTACTTGAAAACCACAGTAATTATTTCTTCCGGATCGCTATCAGCGATCAAACTGATTTATCAATCAATCAATCTTTCATGTTTAAAATTGCACGTCCTTGTAAAGGGTCCCAATTTTCTAGCTGCAGTGATTTAAATCAAATTAATCTTATTTAAATCAAACAAAACCTAATTTATTTTATGCTTAAACAATCATTTTTTGCCTTACTATATACCCAACTTTCACTCGCATTCACATATCGATCGTGATCAGCAGATGAGACTACAATAGACGCTGACAGAGCAGCAACAGCCGTTCCGGTATTTCGAACGCCAAAACTCCAGAACGACCTTCTTACCTTCCGTCGTGCTTTGGCTGCGTGAGCGACCTTGAGGCCCACTATACGCCGAAACGTTGTTGAAGGTAGGAAGCTCGCCCTGGACGCGGGACAAATCAAGCTCCTCCCTGACGTTTTCACCTTGCCACTAATTATGGTAAGTCGCTTGATACATCATCTCCCCACGATAACAACCTGGTAGCAATGTCCTACGAGTAAAAGAAGAATTTATGTACGTTTTAATTCGTTTTACGTGATTCATCTGTAGTAAAGTTATTCATCTGTAGTAAATAAAGTATATAGTTAAACCACTGTCTTCTGAATAATTTGAGTGAGACCATTTTATATCCGAAGGCATCCTAATTGTGAAAAGGCCAAGATAGCACGCAAGAGAAATACCTAACTTGGCACAAGCTTGGCCATCTCAAGGACCTAACTTTGATCTAAAACGGTTTAAATTCAAGACGTAAGTGCCAGAGTATTTTTTCTTGTTTTTCTATGTATTCTTTTTGTCTTCATTTAGAATTGTCAAAGTGCCAGGCTTGAGAGAAAGGAGTCACGTATGAAGCGATGAAAAAGCATTGAAGCCTAACTTTCGCACGTCTTCGACGATTTAGGCCCAGAGACGCCAGACGAAAGCCAATCTGTCATCAATAGAGCATAACTTTGACGTTTATTTGGCGAATTAGGGCCAATATACCCAGACTGGTAAAAAAAAAAAAAAAAGTCTAGCTGAACTCTACCTTGTCTTATTCGGGCTTCTTAAAACACTACATTCTGAGACAAAAAAAAAAAAAAAAGAATTCGGTTCAAAAAGTTTTGGTTACCTTAGAGTCGACAGGAATTCAGCAGGACACGGCATGACACCATTGTGTTTTTCAGCCTTCTCTATGTTCTCTTCTCGCTTTTCTAGCCTAGCATAACGCAGAACAAAGGGAGAATCGTGAAAAACAGCTCCGAGGAGACAAGGAAAAAAAGGGAGGACTACACAGGACAAGCGGTGGCTAAGATATTTTTTTGTTGGAATGTATAGATGGCACTGTGTTCGCGCAGGCACAGGGGCACCGTGAATTGTGCACTTTTTCTTTTTGTTTTTCACTCCACGTGCCTTTTCAAGACGAAAGTGGACACGGGCTAGATAGCATCCATCAAGAAGCTGAAAGCCCGCATTCAAGCAGCCTTCGACATTAATACAGACCGCATGCGTGAAGCCGCGCTCAAAAAGTATGAATTGCGATTGCACCAGTGCTTTACAATGAACGGTGGACATGTTAAATTGCGAAGAGCTTTCTTTTTTTTTTTTAATTCAACGCCGCGGCGTTACTTTGACACGGCCACTCAGACAACCCCTCCTACGTTTAACGCGGATAACCTCTTCACGTATGGTGGAGACATCTGCGAGTTGCAGCATTAAGCAAACTGTTTCTTTACATTTTTTCCCCATGCATAGAAATATAGCGTTGCTTTTCTTGTTTTGGGTTTTGGGAACCTATACTCACGAAATTTGAGTATGATACATGCGCCACCCATAAACACCTTCGTGAAGAGTTTCATTGCTCTCCCTTTATTATCTGATATATGTGGTTCATTTTACGCTCGGACATCGCTCGGGAATACCCTGTAGAGAGTTTGCAGGTTTCGCCATTGCTGGGTACTGACGGTTATTTGTACTTACTGGTTTCCTCAAGCTCCTGCTTCTGCGGTGTGAAACTGACACGGTGAACCGGACGTTCGCGGCGCATAAAATAACGGCATGGCCGCGAATGACGTCACGGGCAAGCTATGAATAGGCCGTAGAAAGTAAGGTCCTCGGATTTAACTAGTAGGCGATATTGTCACGCGTCTACACCATCAAGTGGCAATGCTCAGAACTACAGTACCCTTTGCCGTGCAGAGGCACTTGACGTCACGAGCGCGATACGCCTTGCGCTTCTTGCTGGCCGATTTTGAAGCGAGAGGCAGACAGCTCTTGGTCACGTCATTTCGTTTCCGGACCCCTTAAACATCCTGCTTGAATGCGCGTGCCCTTTTCATTTTTTTTTAATGTGTTAGCATTAGTGCCCTGGTACATAGGAAGACCTTGGATATGTCTGGAGCACACGTGTCCAAAGTTCACAACGTCGCCACGGGATGGCGCGCAGCCCCTCTGGCTTTGGAAGCTGGCTAATGCCTTATGCAAGCGCTGACAGATGGCGGCGCGGTCAGATTAGTGACATTTCCTATACCGCTCCCATAGGACGCGAACTGGGAAACCCTGGGAGTACGCAGCGCCATTAGAATCCCCTGCTGCCCGGAGTCTCTACTAAAGCCAACATGGCGGTGTAGTGAAACTGAAACCGTAGGGCAACGCCAATGTGTTTTTTTTTTTTCGTTTTTGGTTTGGTTTGTTTTGCGTATTCCCTTGCCACGCTTCTGCTGCTTTCCTGCTGGTTTTCGCGTTTCAGTGCCGGATTGTGTGCGTTGAAACCCACACAAGTCAGCATTGGAGCGCGGAAACCGGCAGCAAAGCAGCACCAGCCTAGAAAAGCAACAAGACACACAGACACACAAATTATGCAATACGTTCTCCTGCGTTCATTTTTATTTAGGAGGCAGTAGGAAATACAAACTAAATTCTGACTATTTTGCACATTGGAATGAGACAAATTAACAATGAACAACAACAAACAAGATACAAAATGATGGTTAAGTGCGACGAATGGGATGATATGCGTCCTTGCAGAAACGCTTTGCACAGTCCGGCCACAGGTCTGAAGCCTTGAAAAAAAAGTTAAATTTATTCTTTGATTGGACTACCTTTATATGTTGTCTGACATCAATCGCATAAAAACAGTGAGCAATTAATTATGTATCTCCTTTCAAAAAACGGCACTTCAGGTTCAACACTGCGACACTAAAGACTTGTGTATTCCGCTTGCAGACGACAAACTGGGAGGTTGCCGTTCTCCATCTTTGAACTGTACCGGTGAGCTCTATCGAATATCGAACTCTCACTCGTGGCTGCAGTTTTGAAGGAATTCGCGTTCTTAGAAAATTTATGGCTCCTTCAAATTCAGCCTGTAGCGCTCTGTTGTTTTATTTAAGTAAAAATATCAACTAGCGTATCTTTCTTCCGTTTCTTCAATAGCACTGGAGTCAACCGGCAGAACTACACTCAACCACTGCGTCTATTGCGTCAGGAGAGCACGTTTTTATTTATTATTCCGAAATTCCACTCATTCCCGCTAAAGGCTACACCAGTACAAACTTTGTATAGTAAAAAAGCAACAGCTACCGAATTTACTTTTCGCCGGATAGACCGGCTACTCTGACACAGTTTTGCCATTTTTTTTTTCACGCAGGTAACAGCGTAATTTTACCCGGTTAGTCTTTTTATTGAGCATAGCATTACACAATACCTTGCATATCAAAATCTGCGCATCTGCGCTTGAAATTTCCGAAATAATGCGATGTTAAAGAGAGTTTGAACGCCAGCCGGATGTTAGGTACAGCCCACTCGGCGGAGCAGACGACGCGCGGGGTGAGAGGGAGAGGGCATTTTCAGAGCGCAGCACTTAGGCGCCCATTTCCGGCTTGAGCGGTGTCGCCGTCGGCGTCGGCGTAACCGCGAGCCCCCCCCCCCCCCCCCCCCTTCCCCTCTGAAGTCAAGTGACCCCTCCCCCCTCCCCCCCGAGGTCACGTGACCGCCTCACTACCCTTCCCTTCTCCTCCTCAAGAGCTGCGCTCTAATTCGGCGTTACAGGGAGTTGTAAACGGCTTTCACTTTTTCTTCTCCGCTCTTCCTAGTGGAACGGTCTATACATATTTAAATGTTTAATCTTTACTCGGTCCTGAACATTTACATGTGTGGGACTGTACGAGGCTATATACTTTTTTTTCTTCAATATTGTTTGTTATGACGAGACCACATATTTGACCTATGACATGTTACCTTAACATAAATATAACTAAAATACATGCTTTTCTGTGAGTTAATAAGAGAGGTCTGTTTTAAAGTGTGATCGGTTGGAGAAGGGTATGTACTTTGGCTAGTTCGTTATTCATTACATATAATAAAAGCACTAAAACGACGACGAGAAAGTTAAAGAACGGCAAACACTACAGACCGCTGATGGCAATAATGAAATGTATGCCTTGTTGGGAACACCAATCAACCCAACTGGATACCCTTTTAGAGTGCTTTTCTTTAATTTGGGTCTGTTTTATGTTCGCCGTGTGATCAGCAAGACATGTTCTTTGGCTATGCCATCAACACTCTAGTGTACGTCGTCATTCTGCTTATTCGTCGTCTTTGAAGCGTTTTTAAATTATGCCACTTGTAGAAATTGTTACAATAAGACACCAGGGGGCGACCGTGCACCGGATACGAATTAGACATTGTGTGCGGACTATCTAAGAAGAAAACGTATTTTATTTCAGCGTAAAGTTTGCCCTTGCGAACTGTTCACCGAACGTCCGGTAAATAATGTATACTAGATTCCATTATCACGCAGCAAGCCGCAGCCAGTTACGTACCCCGTCAGCCTTCGCGACGTCATTTCTGACGACAAGAGTTCGGGTCATGTCCAGTTTATAGGGAAACCCAAACCAAACAGGAATGCGGGTGCTGGCGGGTGCTGAAAGCGGAACACGGCTATCTTTTATAACTTCCGGGGCCCGTTACTGCTCGATAGTGTGCGGCTGTGTTTGAACGACGCACTGGCGCACCGACGACCGAAGCGGCCGATAAAGCGATGTGACAGAGGTTCTCCAGACGCCCAATCACACTGTGGGTGATGTCACGAACCAGATCCCGTGCAAATCAAGAAAAACTTGGGTGGGGACAAGGGGGGGGGAGGGGGAGGAGTTGTTTATGGCTCTGGTCGCGGCGGGAAAGAGAAAAACGCGCAGTGGTGTATATTCAAAGGGAACAAAACGTTTGTTTTACGTCGTTTATTGTTTAATGAAGCATGTAACAACTAGCCTGTCTCGCGGGGAAGGAGCAACCAGCCACGCCGGAGTCTGTAACCCAAGTGTTTTATTGTCACTTTTCTCGAACTGAAGATAACCCCGAGCATGCGCACTAGCATGGACGCGTCGCCGCGGGACGCTTGAAGAGAGCACCAGTCGTTGCTTGTCAAGGCCAACGTGCCCAGGAGTCGTCGAGCCTCGCGAGAGCCCATGGCGTACAGCAGTGTCCTGACTTGCACTTCGCCCGGCGCCTGGTAGAGCCCAGAAGCGGAGCAGTAGTCGTCGAACAGGAAAACCCATTCCTTCCACTCGCCGGGGTTCGAAAAGTCGAACTTGGGAGGCGGCTGGATACCGGCGGCGCAGAACTGCGTAGGCTTAGCGTCTTCGTCCGCCATGGCGGGCGTTGCAGGATGCGCCACGTCGACGGCTCACTCGCTGCGTCGCTCCTCCGGGGCGGATCCCACTTCTGACACCATGTCTCGCGTGGAAGGAGCGACCAGCCACGCCGGAGTCCAGAACCCAATTGTTTTATTATCACTTTTCTCGAACTGAAGATAACCCCGAGCATGCGCACTAGCATGGACGCGTCGCCGCGGGGCACGCGGGTGAAAACTGTCGTGTCATCACTAGATAGCCCATCTCTTCATTTTAAAATAAAAAAAAAATCACGTTCTTTTAGATATCTGATTGACTCTGAGTAAGAAAATACAACAATAGCGACTGCTCCTAAGCCTCCCTTTGTTCTTTTGCAGGGTTCCCAACTTTCGAGGTTCGCCCCCCACCCTCCCCCCTCCCCCCGGCCCGGGAGCAACGGGTCGCCAGAAGTTTAAATATTTTCAACTTTCACTGCTGGCGAGCGGAATCCGGAATACGACACGGAAGACGTAACACTACTCCGAAAATAAATATACGTGTTCTGGCTCCCGCACCCGCATTCCTGTTTGGTTTGGGCCGCACTTCTGCGATATATCAGCGGACGCAGAACGTGACGCAAGGTGGCGAAATTGTATATCCGGGCCTGTAGGAGCGAGGAGCTCGTGTCTCTAGGGGTCTGTTTAGTTTCAGCGGCGGGAAGCGTAAAGGTGGCACCCTTATTCGCTAACGGACGCTTGCCGCTTGCAGTCGAGATTAATGATTGCGGTGTCGGTGTCTGCGCTTCATGAAATTTGCGCGACGAATTTGGAATTTGTGCATCTTTCTAGCGCGTTGCGAATCGATAATCTTGCGCGCGATATCCAGATGCAAGCAGTTCCGTCCACGTTTCTTTAGAAAACGATTTATACAGGCATCGTGCTCAAAGTAAACTGAAAACTTCGCCAGCTAAAATATGTTATTAGACAAGTTTCTTGCTTAGAAACTAACGCGTCTGCCCTAGAGTGTTGTGGGGATGCAAAAAGACTAGTTTTTTTTTTTTTTTTTTGTACGAGGGAACGATTTGCGCTCGAGTCCTCCTACAGCTAGCACTGCCGTCTTGCCGTTACATCACAGTCATGATGTGGTATATCTAGATTGGGCAAATTTTTCTGCTATTTGCGTCCGTCATAATTCTGCGAGCGAATTAGACGTGTTTTATTTGGCCTTCTTTCTTTGCCAAAGACTGCCCGTTTTTTGTTTTTTTTACTTCTTCGCCGCCGGACAACGAAAACAAAATATATTCTTGCCTGGCTGGTTGCCGACGGCTAAACCGAAAAAAGATTGCTGAAGATGCTTATGTGAGTATGTTGGCCAACACCATTTGTCGTTTGTCGCACAAATGGGACGAGGTCAGTATTTGGATTTTGGTTACGTTCCACGCCAAATACCAGGCGTGGGAGGAAGCTAGAAAGCTAATATCTAACGATCAACCGAATTTCTTCTGTTTTTTTCTTATTAGCTACGCGGTTCGCTCTTTTATAGGCAACGTCACAGTGGGAGGACTTGCTTTTTTGTAATTGTGGTACTTCTCTGGTTTTCCAATCTCGAAACCCCGTTTAGCGTGAAACAACGATGGAGCACCTTATTACCTTGAATCAACGTCAGCGCCCTGGTAGCTGCTTCTGTTCTTTTCCTCGAAGACGAGCTCTCGAGGAGGGGCAGCGAGTTCTTTTTAGTTATCTCATATGAAACGGGGCTCATGCGGTTGCGTAGTCAGCCACTCAGTCAACCTTATTGCACACCTTTCGAGTCTGGTTTCTTGTTGCTGCTCACCCAATTCGGCTTTGGTTTGTGCGTCTTTTTATCTGTCTAGTTATTTCGATTGTATTGTTTGCTTTGGGGCTGTGTGTATGTTTGTGAGGATGAAAGAGCAGGAAGAAATTGGCTTCTAGCCCTAAAGTTTCACGTAAGGTGCCTACATCCCAGCGCCGAGCTCAAGGTGGTGACAGCCGCCATATTGGGTCAATCTTTCAGCTGCTCCAGTCGGCCCTCTCTTGAGACTATTAAGTCCAAATTACGCAGAATATACTTTACCGCGCATGAAATACATCCACACACTCCAAAGACGTAGGACCCAATGCGGCCCTGCAACAACATTAGATTGATGCTATTACGGGAGTCAATGGGTGTCTCCACCCTGGAAGTGGCGCTAACATAGAGGCACCCTAATTTCATAGTACAAGCTGCGCCACCTGGCGGCACTGGATCAACCGCCCCGGTAGTGCCGAAAACTATAAATAGGTGGCTCTAGCTAGCATGCAACGAATGAATGCGTTGCATACGATACTTTCATGACACTGGTGGCGCCGTGGGGCGGCAGGTCTTGTACAACCATAGAGAGTGCAAAAACGTGGTGGGAGACGGCGCTGTCATGCAAGGAGTGGTGGCGACGCTTGGTTAACGCTAGACGGCTATAGCGAACCTAATGGTCTGAAATCGTGCCGTGCTGGTGAAGAAATCGGCATAAAGAGCCCACGGATAGCTGTGAGTTACATTAGGTACGCTGAGAGATCGATAGGCTAATATTCTTTTAGTATGCCTGGTTGATAATAACGATGTTCCTCCCGAGACGTTTTTATTCTTAAGGAAATCCGGCATCTACTCTTCGACATAGTAACCCTGGAGCGAGGGGACAAAAAAGGGGACGGAAGGACGCGAAACTCCGAACAAAGCTAAATATTCCTTTTTTAGAACACCTCCTTTAATATGCCCACAAACCCACAAGACGCACGCTGCCCGAGGTCACACACTCGTGACAGGTAAGAACCAAGCACAACAGAACGAAAGACCCCGGCGATTGACAAGAGGACACTAGTTTGTAATGACACCTGGAAGCCCCGAAACACCCACGCGCTCTCTGAAGGCAAGCCACTACCACAAAGGAACCAACTAGATAAGCACTTCAACAACACCTCTTCCCAACGACGGACAGTCAACCTAAAAACACATAAAAAAAAACAACGGTGGTGGATTTTGAGACCTGGTTGAAGCTCAAGCAGGACAGATACCAGCGGCTGTGGTCTGTCAAGATGAATTCCCTGCTGACTGTTTGTCGAGGACAAGGTATGGCTACCGGTGCCTTTGGTTCTGCGCCCTGGGATCCAAATGGTGCCATGGAGTCTACTGAGGACAGGATTTACAACCCGTATGCCGTACGCTTGTCGTTTACTGCTGTAGGGGTATTACAAGATCAGTAACGGGCTTTAGTCGAGCTTGTTTGTGCATAAGGCTATAATATACAAATACTATAATATAATACAACACCACAGGTATGTCTGACCCTTTTCCTCTCTATATTCTATTTTCCTAAGTTCAGCTGACCCTATTGTAATCTTACAAAATGACCTAGCTTTTTTTATTGACGTCAGACCGTCGCGAGTTGATATTGTAGCTAATTTTCATGAAGTGGCGCTTAAGATTTTTTCTACTAATCAGTGTTCTGTTTTTGTGGATCAGTTGTTAAAGAGACTGAGCAAGGTGTTAGACAGTTCTTTTAAGTCGGAGAGTTGAGATTTTGGATGTGTACGAAAGATGAAGGATGGGTTGGACCGTGCGGATTTGGTTGGTGCAGCGGTAGTTCATGTGGCAGGCGTCTGTACTGCTGCAGGTCACTCTCCAGTGTGGCAGGAAGCCTATAAGCAGTCGGAAGTTTGGGACACCGCGACAACGGCGCGACACTGCTTCACTCGTGCTTTTCGCCAGCATTTTTATGCGACCGCGATCACGACCTCCAACAGCAGAACACTCCGGCTCCTGTGACGTCACTTGTTGCGCCACTTCGGGGACCACATTTGGTGGATGGGCGGGATAGGACACTAAGCACAACGGTCGGAGACGCGCTCCAGACGTTAAACCGCGTGAACCCCCACCGAGCAGTTGGAAACTCTCTGTAATGTAGGCTCTTTAGGACAACACGCCGACGTTTATTAGAACAACTATCGCCATTTCGAGACCAGTTTCGATACACGGGCGGAATACGACGCTAAAATACACCAGTCGGAGATGCGTCCCAGGCGTCGCATCGTAGGAGGGTAAAATGTTGCGATTTAACTCCGGAGAGTGCGTGGATGCTTATCTGCGGAGTTGAAAGAAATGGATGATAATTAGTACAATACGGCGTTCGGTGACAATGCTTTCTGAAACTTTAACGGGTAAGGCGGCATTAAAAGGTGACAATACTTTGTTTCACCTTATGTCCGAGCGCGGCCGATGTTATGAGCCGAAGGGCCAATCCAACAGCGCAAAAAGCGCAACGTCATGGCGTGCTCTCTGCGCTCGACTAGCCGGCGGAGGAGCAGTGCACAAAGAGACGGCGAATACCGGCTGGTCCTATCAACTACAGAGAGCACGCCATGACGTTGTGCCTCTTTCGCTGTTTCATTGGCCCTTCGGCTCATAACATCGGCCGCGCTCGGACCTAAGCTGAAACGAAGTATAAATAGTGACTATAAGTGTGATAAAGACGATACGTGTTGCAACCGAAATTTAGCTCGTCATCAGTTTCCCAACTCAAAGGAATGTATAGGTGCACCGGAGGGCTGCATATCTTTGGTCAGTTAGGCGAAGCAATAAAGTCCTAGCCGCTAGGACTTCCTTAGTTAGGCTACTTCGTTTCACTGTAACTTCGCAAAGAGCAAACACTGCGGCCCTTTCGAGCCAAGCGGAGCGATGGAGATGAAGCACGTGACGGCCCTTACCAAAGGAAGAGGGGCGAGAGCATAATCTAATCTTATGGATAAGAGGTGAAAAAGGAACTCCCCTCTTCTTTGGACCCTCTTTTATGTGTCCCAAACGTCTCTATTTTTTTCCCTAGAAAGCTTGCACGAAAGCGGCTTTCATCTTACTTGCACTGGTTGCAATTCGTGAGATAGAAAATTGTGGAGTGTCTCCCTCCGACACGCTGATTGGCTCGTTTTGACCGTAGCCACCGCCGTGTGCCAAGATACGGCGAGATGCAGTATCGTGTCTTTGTGCAATTAGTTAATGGCTGCAATTTCTGACGTCCTTAACGTGGGCTGCTGTTATACTTAGAAAGGCTCGTAGTCAATTCATGGTGCTTTTGAAAATTACAAATCTTGTGGATTCAATAGAACACGTGCCACGCAGGCTCTGCCTTTTTGCGGTACTTTAGAATTCAGGGTATTTTTTATACTTGGTGATCCTTCGCCGTAGGCGGAAGATAGCCCCTGATAACAATATCCCTTTTATAAAACAATTGTTGATACCACTCTCCTAGGGAGTATTGATATCATTGGCTCGTATTAAGCGGTCGCATCGGATGATCCTAATAAGCAAAGCTACATCAAGCCAGACACAAAAAAAAAAGTTAGCTTTTTTGTTAGCTGTGTTCCATGAAATGTGCAAAACGTTCTGTGTAGAGGGGTTAACGTAGTTTCTGATCTTTAGCTAGACCAGGAGTGGAACTTCCAATTTTGTTTTACACCGTAAAAAAAAACGCGCATTCTGGAGCTTTCTCAAAATCTCGTGAAAAAAACAAACAGAAAAAATTAGGTTTAAAGTTAATTAACTGTGCCATACAGGTGGCCTTCTTTCAATAATTTATGTCGCTGCATTTAAATTACTAACGAAATGCCACACTTCAACTCAACACAAGGCGAAGAAACAAAAACAAAAAGAAGAGACATAAACACACGCCGTCTTAATAATCGTGTAGTCACCCATGAGTCCGTCCGCGTGTGGGGATGTCCTTTTATACATTGGCTTGTCTTAGGTTGAAGTATTAAATCCATTCACCAGCTCTACTGTGTTCTGAATCCCTCTTCCGGAATGGCGTTTATTCCCCAACAAGCTTTTCATAAAGGGCAAGGATGGTATCACTATCAGCCCTTTTATTTTTCACTGCCACCCGAGGAGACGTGCTAGTAAATGAATAATAGCCCTCGCTCAACAACCCCCCCCCTCCCCCACACACACAGACACAAAAAAATCGCAATTCAGATGAAAACGTTTTCGATAACATCTAAGGATTAGTGACGTAACGTCTTTGTCTTTTACAAAACCTGCCTAGTATTATAAGAAAACTCCTGACCTCGTATCAAATAAAAAAATCTTAGATTTGGATTTCTATTTTGCTGCAGGGTGCCGATACTCTTTCTGCCAATATCGACTTAAAGCCATCTAAAAATCAAGTGTAGTTTTTTCTCCGTACTCGTAATTATAATTCTATCAGCCTTCCATTAGCTGCAGCCTTCACAATTTTCTCTTCTATCAGCTGTTACCGCCTCCTCCCCACCCCCAAACTCTCGATGATCGTTCGGCCTCTGGCTGTAACTCCCACGTTCTAATTTCCCTTTTCACAAGTCTTCCTTCTCTCGCTCTCTCTCTCTCTCTCTCTCCAGTAGCTGTAATTGATATACTGCGCGTCTGGTGACATTATTTAAATACGCCTCGCTTTTAATAGAAGGTGCGACTTCCATTTTTACTTTAAAATTTGATACTTCAGCACATGCACTCTTCTTATTTCTTTTATATCTTTTTTTTTCTCTCACCATAAGTCGTTTACTCTTTACGTTCAGTTGACCCGATGGTCGCTAATTATCGATTCCCAGTTTTGCTTTGATAATTTCTTACATTCCACCCGCGTTCCCTTCTTTTACCTTTTTTTTACGTTGTACATTTTCGGTAGGTTTTCTTGTTGACGTCTAGAAGTTGAGCACCGTGTTAGATGCATTTTGCCGTGAGAACTGCCAAACTTTACGCCACGTCGCGGGGAAACTTTTTTTTTTTTCGCTCAAATATTTTCATAGTAGAAATCGTTATTCTTTTTTTTTTTTGTTTAGGTGGCCCTTCAGGGCCAATTTGTTAATCAATGAGGGTATCTCTCTCGTCGGTTAACTTACCCGCAAGAGGGATTTTTGAGGTCAGGCGACCACCTCGTGGGGACCTGATACTAAAAATACACAGCATTCCACGTAGATGACTGCCGTAAGTTTGTTCTCGCTTGGACTTTGCAAGTCCCATTCAGCGCACAAAAAAAGGGGAAACAGGCTTGAAATATAAGTGAAATGAACCGGAATCCTGTACATTAGGAGCGGAATGCAAAGTATATGTGAAGAAAAAATCGTGTTAAACGAGAATTAAAAAAAAATAAAATGGCAGATAAGGATTATGTTTATTTTGCTGGAACGCTAGGCGCTTTCTTCCAGTGGCGCTGGTCCTTGACCACAAAATGTCGCTTGCGGCAGTTTTAACCGCCTGGAAAGATACACGCATTCAGCAGCAAACTGGCCCTAATGAGATGTCCAATCAAAAGGCAGACGTGCTCGTTTAAGGCTCACTAAAAGATTTGCTGATTTGCTTGGAACATGCATCTCTGAACAATGCAAAGAACTATACCTTCCAAAGCTTTGCGCCGGACCCAAAAAAGGAAACCGTGTGTTTCTCATCACACAATAAAGAACGCTTTTCTCCAACACCCCAGAGCCCACCAGAATGTTTTACCGAGGACAATATCAGCCGAACCAGCGCTCTATACATTTTTTTTGGCTTATGTTTTGTTTTGTTTTTGTTCAAACATGCCCTAAAAGGCAAAACATAGGTATTCCTCATTCAACCCTCATAATTTGAGAAATAATGAAGAATGTAGAAACTGTAGGCCCAGAAAGTGTTCGGATGGGGTGATTCAGATCATAATGTTCGGGGGTGTAGCTCTAGCGGTTGGGACAACATCCCACAGCTACCGAATTTATAATCTTATTGCATTAAAAAGTTATCAGTTATTTATAGAAGTTAATGTTGAGACAATATGACCCGTTTATGACCGAAAGCTCTACTCATCTCCACGTATTCGTGGGCCCCTTTGGCCATCACTTTCTCGTTTAAAATCTTCAAAGATCCCTTATAACTTTTCATTCACATAACGAATAATTCTGCAAATTTGGTTACTTCTCTCTTCAGTTAGACCTGGAACGGAGCGAAGACTGAGCTTTCGGCGATGCGTCGTCTATTCTCAAGATGCGAAAATAAATTTCATATTTTTCCCACACGCCCAGCATGCATACTCGCCCTACGATACGTGTATAGAATCCTCACTATTATGTCGTATTTCTGTGCTTACTTATTCATACAAATCTTGTGGTTATAAAAGGGCTTAAAAGTACCCCAGCCCTCATTCGGTAACGCCTACCAAACTTTCCTCTTTTGAGCAGGCAAAATAAGGGACCTAAGACAACCCACCCTCAAAAGCGTAAGAATAAACAAAGTTAAATATTCATGTTTTTTGAAGAAATGGGGATTTGTAGTGCTCTTTGCCCAGGAACGCCGAAGATCACACCGACGCCATCCTTTCAGCGCTGCTATCTCTGCCACGTCAGGTGCCGCCTTAAGGTCTTTACCGCAGTTGATTAGTAGGTAACAAAGAAAGTCCTTTGGTTTTAGGACAGAATGTGCTGATGAGCTGGATTTCGCGCGAAAAGTTTTCCTCTCGAATATGATGAAAACGCGCTACAGGGAGTCTAAGACAACCAAAAGTATACACAGCCCCTATTCAAGCACTTAATAGCATCAACTGTATAGCCTGTTGGCCAACTTGACACAGAAAGTATATAAAACAGACTCGGGACAAGGGAGGACGAACGCATCTTTTAATTCGCAGCTACATGAAGGAACTTAAAAGCGTTCTTTGCATTTCCACCCGGCAAGTACAAAGGGAAACGGGAAGAGAAAAAGGAAAGTCTAAAGAGAAAATTGTAAAAATGATACAGTAAAGAAACTTTTCAGAAAATAAATAATGTGTGATTTGACAGAAAAGTGATTAGTAACTGCGCTAGTTCCGGAGCCAAGTGAGTCCTCTCGTCTTTTGAAAAAAAAAAAAAAAAAAAAAACATGTGAGGGAGCGACACATAATTGTCAACTGTGCTCATGGCGAATGATTCAGTGATTTCGCCACTAAGTTTGTTAATATGCCCTCCCGAAATTCTAGTGTTTTCGAAATATGAAACGCAGTCATAGCATGTGCGGGCTTGAACGACATAGGGGAGCTTGGACTCATGAAAAGCTCATGACCCTTCCAAGTAATGCTTCATGTAGAAGTAGATATGTGTAATCGTGTGCGTTTAGCGTTTTGTAAAGCCTTGTTTTTTAAATTGCATTATAAATGAAGTTGGAGCCTAGGTGTGCTTTTATATCGCTCGTACGTAACCTTAAGCCGGGAATGTGCATGTTTGTGACTGCAGGGGATAGGCATCGGAAACAACATTCGCCACCGCCGCTGCTTCGCCAATGAGAATTCAAGTAGACTTCAAACATCGCTGCGGAAATATTGTTTGTGAGAACGAAGGCGGAAAATCCACGATCATGAAAGTGCTCCTGTGATGCGAAAAACATCTGCGGAGTATTTCAATAACAAAAAAAAAAACTCTAAATAAGTTATGGTACCCAGTTGATTCACCTCCTCAAACCGCTAAGGCATCATTTGTTTTAGAAGCAGACACTGTATCTGTATTGTCGAAGCTAAGTAGTGTCGCAGACGAGGTGCACGTCGGGTAACATCTGGGCGCAAAATTGAGGTAATTATTCAATTAAGGATTCGTCATATCTGCACTAATTGTGTCAGCGAGACGCGGAGTCGAATCGAGGTTGTTTGGTTTTGCCCCACCAGTGACTAGTTTCTTTATTAACACCCTACAGAAACACCTGGAAGTAAAGACTGTCGGGTGGAATAGGGAATCCTAGCGGCGATGCGTTGATGTACTAGTGATGACGTTTGGCGGGGGCGGGGGGGGGGGGAGGCGTGGGGGGTGGGAAGCAGGCATTGTGTTTTAGGTGGCAACCGGAGCGCAAGTTCGTCTGCATCTTTTGCATGGGTTGTGGTGACCACAGAATGCCGAGCTTTGATTGGCCCTGATTGAAGGATGGTGCGTAGACATGATGGCGAGCTGATGTCTACCCACCATCCTTCAATCAGAGCTCGGCGTTCTGACGCCACCACAACCCTTGCAATGGAAGCAGACGAACTTTCACTCCGCAATGTCTATACCGGCGTCTCTCGAAAGTGTCACGCAGAAACGAAGAAAATATGTGGTAGGAGTCGCAGAATAAATGTGCGAAATATTGCCATTCTATCGGTTTGTTGTTAAAGAATCCGCACCGCGAAAGATGCTGGCACTTGAACACCCACCAAACTCAAAAACAAAAAAAGCCTTCACAAAATGCAACGAACAAAAAAAAAAAATTAAAGTCACAATAAAACAGTCAATGGTCAATCCTTCACACACAAAAAGAAAATCCGTTCTTGAAAGGTGTCTTGACGTTCCCAAAACTCTCTCAGGTTGTGATGAACAGTTTTGCCTTAAGCAATATCAACCCTTGACGCACTAGAAAGGCAACTGGGCGATGAAGACCTATTTCGCATCAAAACAGGAACTCTAAAAGATCCCCTGAAGGTTTTTCTCGAATAAACCTTTCATCGGGGACTTAAAATAACTTTTTAGAGTGAAAAATATCGAGAAGCCAAAGAACCCCCGAGAGGCCTTTTACGACCAGATTTTTTTAGAGTGTAATATCTCCACGGGTATGAACCCCCCCCCCCCCCCCGCCCCCCCTTTTTTTTTTCGAGCACGCCATTAATTTATAAATCTGTCAAGATTCGTGGAGTATTTCAATATCTTTGCTAGGCTCTCACTTGATGTCAAATTAGACTCGCCGAGAGACAAAAGTTTTCGTTTTCAGACTACAAAAAAATCCGAACCCTATTTCAGTACCCGTCAAAGTATGTCTCCGCATCTTTCGTATCTTCTTATTTGGACAAACTTGACACGCGATGGGCAAGTTCGCGAGTTATCAAATGCTGTGTTTTGCTACTTTTTTAGCAGCAATGTATTTTTGAGTTGAGATCAGTCAATTTTTATTTCGGCAAATATTTGCTTTTATTTCGTTAGAATGAGGTGGCGTATATAGATATATACAATATGTTCCACGAGGGACTTGTGAGAACATCGAGTATATTTTGGAGAATGCACTTCGTCCAACTTATCGTAGTCGAAAACTCGTCCTCTGCGTGTATCTCTTTCGCGTTGTTCCTAGAAGGTGAGGTGGTCAGCTTGATTTACTGTCACAAGCATAGAGAGCTTGGGATGGCGACCTGAAACCCAAGTGAGTATAGAATAGACAATCTGCAAGTCTGCGCCGTTGACAATCAAATAATGCTCCAGCCTTTCCCGTGATCAAATAGAGAAGCATTGAAGCGGAGCAATGTAAACGACGTCATTAAAATATTTAATCTACTCTCCGTAGATACACATATAAAGATAATAAATGGTTTTCAAGATACAAAAGATTTTTACAAACTATAACTTAGCTATATTTTTTATTGGCATGTTGTAAATATTAAATTCAATTGTGGCTTCTCTTCAAAAAAATATGTTGACAAAAATAAAATTTGCTTTTAGGCTCAATACAATTAGTTGCTACTTGTTTCCACTGAATTGAACTGGGGACTTAAAGTCAAACTAATATATTTTAAGCGTTTGGAATTTAACGCTTGATATGCGATTGCATCAATGTTTTTGCTTGATGAATGTCTTTATGCCAACGCTTTAAGTGGCGCTGACATATCCCCTTTTGATAAACGTGAGAATGGCATGCCTTATGATGTAAGTTTCTTTACTTTTTGTTTAGTCATTATGTGGCATAAGTGTTAAATGCTACTCTACCAGCACTCTTCCAAACCAAAATAGCGCCTTTGTTTGCTGCGCTTATTTTGATACACTGGAGCTGTGCCAGTGTTATCAGATATGTTCGTGCTTCACCAACTTGGATATGCGACCAATGAAGGATGTTTGTTAACAAGGTATTTATGTCTAGTCTGCAAACACTATCAGTTGTTGGTTACAAACAGAAACATTGAGAGACTGACATGCTGAAACATGTTTTTAATTCATTTCTTGGGGCATACAACTAAGAATGTACATGGCGGCAACAGGTCATGGTGGTGAATATCTCCAATATATTCGTTTGTTATAAAAACAAACACTTAACGAGATTTGTACCGCATAATAAGTAATATTCTTGTCGTCTTGAATTCTTCCAGAATATCTACTTCGAGATACTACATTTTACAAGGCATGTCAGTCAATTTCGGAAGTTGTTGCCCGAGCAAGAAACTGGAAATTTAAAACGCTGTTAGGTGAATTAACCACGACCAAGTTGGTAGTGCTACGAACTCGTTCGAGGTACGAAGTGCTGCGACTGCCCACACACTCAAAACAAGTACTAGGCAGCCGACCTTCCCACCGCTTCTTCTGTGTGCACGTGCTCACTTAGCAGGTTGCACCCACCATCAAAGTTATATCTTACGCAAATGTGCTCGTTGAGGTTTCGGTGTTCTGATCGACTCCTGCATATTTGTTCTGAGGAAACTGAGGGCTTCTAAAGACGCCCGTATGCTGGCGCAGAACCAGCCATTCCGCTTCTGCTACCGAAGACATTCGAGGCGGTCGTGAAACGTGGTTTGAGCGCCGACGCCTCTCGGATGGTCCAGTTAATTAGCGGCCTTTTATTCGCGGAAGACACTCCTTCCGACATTGTAAAAACGCTAAAATTTACCGCGCAACCAACGAACTGAAAGCCGCCCTAAGCGAGCAGACGGCAAGTTAAAAACTATTAGACCTACTGGCTAACTGGGGCCGTGAGTAGGTCAAACACCTAGAAGCGTAAAGTATGTTCGAAATATCCGTGAAACATATTATTTTTGTAATTAAATCGATGTAAAGACTGTTTACTGAAATAATCGCTTTATTTCTTTTAGAATCCCATAACATTCAACGAGCACTGCCGACGCGACACCGATTTCCGCGCCGTAAATGAATTTGGAGAACTCTGTTTAATTAAAATGTCATTTAGACCAAATATCATTTGAGCTGCGGTGTGGCACTGCCCAAATAACATTTACACTGAATGGTATTTGGCGTAAATGACATCTACGCCAAATGAAATTCACGATTTGGAAATAATTTCAGTTGATTCCAATATATAATATAGTATGATCGAAATAATGTTGCATAAGAGATGATGCAAGCACAACTTTCGACTGTCGACGCTCCCGGCGCACGCATGTAAACCCCAGTCTATATTGTGTGTGGGCAGTTTCCACAAGTCTGCTTGTCTTCAAAATATAATAGGCACCAATGCAACACTTCAACCTGGCATGCAAGTCAATATCGAAATAGTTCTCACCGACCATAACAATCTTTGGCAAAGCGTACTAAATACTTTTTAAGCATAAAAACATAGTAGAAAATTTAACTAGTCAATAAAAGGACCAGACCAGCAGGGGACTATTGGTTTTGTGAAAGAAACCGTTAATCTGTAAATTCACGAAAAACAAACAAAAACTGTCTGCATTAACAAAAAAAAAGAACTAACCTGAATGCGGCTTTTAAACACTGAGTTTTTCAATGAGCTGAAGCCACGATAACACCATTTTAGTCAGAGATCGCAAAATAACTTTTCGAAGGTTTTATAAATAGCAATATGAATTATTTTGTTGAAAACTGCAAAATTATAATTAAATTCCCTTACAAATAACCGCTGACCAATGGTAATGCCAATACATTACAATTGCATACCAAAAGTAATAAAATTACTTTGACATTACTTCTCAATACCTTGAGACAGCAATTCGTGCTCATTTTATTCACGGTATATGTACCCAAACTCAGATACTCCTGCTTGCATCGCAACAGCCTAATGCGTCTCAAAGTGAAACATAGTGAAATATAGGTTTGCTGGCGCACACGACAAAAGTGTTAAACGATGAATAGCTTCTTTAAATGTGACTCAAAAAGTGTCGACTCGCCGATTTCGCTGTTCATTTAACGGTGAAGGTGATTAGTTAAAGGGTGATATGTTCCCCACTTCCTCATTAAGAAAAAAGCTATAGTCCGTGTCAGTATGTTGAGTCAAGATATGGGAGCTCGTTCATACAAAGCGACTTCACGTGAATTGTTTACCTTCCGCATCGGACGCAATCTAATCCCCTTCTCCCAAGAGCACTAGTTGACGTATTCCCGGTCGTTCCACTCAATGAGTATTGTTCCAAAACACGCGAAGAGCGCAAGTTATTCGCGTTGTCACACAAAGGGGCTAGATATTTGCTAGGTAGAAGCGTCGCCGGTTGAGGAAAGGGATGCCGTGAGCCTCCTAAAATGTGTAATTGCTATAGAAATTGGTGCCCATATCTGCTCGTAGGCTTATTTCCGAATAAAATTCCCAAGGAGAGTCAGCGAGGCATACCCCGAGCGGCACCTGCTTTGCTAGATTCCCGTCTTTTCCGACTACAAAAAGCACCTTTACTTGACATGGCCAAGGGTACGTATGAAACATTCTGGGGCCATGACAAGGCATTTGGGATAAACAATTTATACCGGTCGTTCGTTGTTCACAGTTGTCGAAGCTTGCGGTTTGACACAAAAGAACAAGAATGCTGAGAATCTGCCTGGCCTGTCCTCTCAGGTTTTAAAACGTGTTGACCTGACTGGTGATGTGCCCTTCGCCTTGTAGCCTATAAGCCGTTCATCCCTAAGCTGACAGTGCGGTGGAAGCTACCTGCTCGTTGAAACAGTCACACGACTATTTTTCACCAAGTAACCACGCTCTCGTTCATGCCAACACGCAGAGGAAGGGATGGGTCAGGTGATCAAAGGGAGGTGTTTGATTGGTTCTGGTTAGCTTGCAGCTCCAACCACACAATAAGCTTAGGGATGAAAGAAGTATAGTATCAACGTAATGACGCGACGCCGTGAATCTGTCTTGCCTGGAGTTCGTGAGCCGTGGCGTTCCAGCGATGTCTTTACGCCTAAGCTTTACTTCTTCGGCTTTCCAGCCCGCCTTTTTGCGTCTGCCGAGTTTTTTCCGTTCGAGGCTTTCCGCTCAGATGGCCGTCGTGTATTTGCTTCGATGGCTCTTTCACATTTTACTATGCAAAATAATTTTTCTCTTTTCTTTCCTAAAGGTCGCAAACGAACTTTCTCATATAGGGCGAAAGTAATTTCAAAACCAATGCGTAATTTTTTGGAAATTACGGCCTGAAAGTAATTCACTGCATTACAAACTTACCAGCCTAGAAAGGTATTTCATTACATTACTCATTTTCACAAGTGGTAATTTAATTATTGTAATTTTATTAAAGTAATACCAATACTGCCATATCTGATTTAAGTAATGAATTAGGCGTTACAAACTCTGAAAAAAGTGGTACAGTCAAGTTTTTCTCAGACTCCTCCCATTGAAAACGTCTGTAGAGTGCGTCCAATTTTCGCTTCATCGGTTTCGGTTCTTAACTCTACACTTCCGTTAACACTAACGGACTAAAAAAACCTTTCTAACAGTATCGTGACTCAGGCAGATCATAGCACATTCGTATTCCAACTAACCACCCATTTGTAGTTGCACAAATAGCAAATTCGATTCCTGCTTGTAGAAATGTTTTATTCGTGTATTTTTAATGTTTAATTAGCTGTGTATTCCTAAAATTATTCCCCTCCCCCTTTGTATAATGCCCGTAATGGCCTTCAATTTTTAATAAATGATGATCAATATGACAATAATGAGATGTATTCTTTTCAATAAAAAAACTAACATTCATAGCCCAATTATTTACTCGTGTGTGATGTCAAAGAAAACAAAAACATTCTAGTAATATATTAAATGTCCACTTTCACAGCTTTCTGCTAAATCAAGAAGAAGAAAAATAAATACGAGCCAACCCGCCAAGACGGAACCCCATCAAAGCCCCACCAGATAATGAGTAGAAGAAAAAAATTGAGGCATCTGCCGAAAGCAACCATGCCACACATTGGCGGAAAAATAAACGGTTCCAGCTCTCCAGAATCTGAGAAAAGTGAACCAGGTTTATGGAGCGGCACAATCTTGTTGTCTCCAACACCCAGATTAGACGTCAAAAAAGAAGAGGAAGGAACGCGATATTCTCGGTGTGAATCGTGAAACGAAGCGGAGTCCCCTTGGCATTGTACGCGGAAACCCATTTTGATCCCGGACAAAGACGATGCGGCGGCAAATAGACGGTCTGTTTGGGAGGCGTAGGAGGCGTCGGAGCATCCGGAGTTGAATAAGATGCCCCTACCAGGATCTCCCGTGGAATTGAGCTGCCCACGATGTTTGGTAATGGTGTTCGACGTAGTTGTGTTGTCGGTTCCTCCCTGAGGCCCTGCCGATATTGAAAGGTGTGTGTTATAAAACATTCTGCGAAATCGTCTTGTATGCAGTGCGTGAATGCTGCTCCGTTCCTTCATTTTGAACTTCGCAACTGCGTCGTTGAATACCGAAATTCAGTGTTTTATAATTGATCACGTTTTACGGTATTTTGTTTTTCTTCTCCTGCAGTACGATCTTACACCGAAGGTTTGCAGAAATTGAACTCCTTCTGGTTCTGCTGAAAGTTATGTGTTCTGGAATAAAAGCGCTATTTTTCTTTTGGTTTTTATAAGTTTGCATTGTTTCTTTTAAATTGATTGTGTCTGAACTTGCTAGTCAAGGCCTGTTAATAAATCGCTTACTTAAAGTGTTTTTTTTGTTTATTATACTATATGCCTACATTCAAAGTCCTTTCTTTGCTTCCAGGATAATTCTAATTTTCTTGTGATTTTATATTACAATTCTTAGCTTTATATCATAATCAATCGCTTCGTTCAAAGGACGACAGCATGAACCATAGGATAACTGTTGCCTGATCGTACAAATCAAAATTATATCGTAAGACATTTTTATAACAAAAAGCGACGTATTTCTTCAACTAAACTATTTCAGGTGATGTATTGATATGGGACACAGATCAATTTGTGCTGACGTAATTACGAGTGTCTCCTTGTTTCGAATGAAGCTTCATTAGAAACTAGGATAGACTCGAAAGTTCTTCAAAACAAATTGATATGTATTACAGAAACAATCCAGTTGAGTCAAGTTCATGTTTTGAAATCCACATTCTCGTTCCCAGAAGACAAACAAGCGACAAACTATTTTCGCTAACGTTACTAAAGTTCTAAAGATCTGTGCAATGTTTGCACACCACCGATTCTTCCTGAACTTGTTCTCCCTTGGAAAGTGTACGACGCTCAGTGTAAAAACAGATATGTTACTAGTAAGTTGAATTTTGCATGTTCGTTGCTTGTGCTTCTTGTTTGTCCAATCAGCGTGGGCTGGCCTTAACATGAATCGATACAACCGATCCTGAGGGTGCAAAAAAATCGCTTAGCCAAAATGATGCAAAATATTTTCTTTCATATCTTGTAAACATTTTATTATCTTGGCAGTTACCATGTTGATTTCAGGCTTGGGCCGCTTCTTTACAAATATCTAGATTGAACAATTAACTAATTTTAACCAGACCTTCGCTACTCCTGAAAAAGATGCGTCTCTGGAATAGCGCGGTACTGAATTACCGGGGATATCTTGAACTGTCCGCATCTACAGAAAACAACTTCGATGTTAGAAAAAGCAGCAAGAGCAGAAATCCATAGAAACCGCTTTGCTCCGACGCTTGTGGCTTCTTCCACGAATTGTAATTACGACGAAGACTCTTTGGGCTCACCAGACTTAAACGTCTATTGTTGGACATCGGCGTGAACGTTGGGCGGAAAGTCTTTACGGATAAAACGAAGCTTTCTTTAGCCAAGGCAAGATACTGCCATCCACTTTCAAAGTGCGGCTGACTTCCTATGTTCACGTATTCAATTATTCTGTAGAATACTATAGATTGCTGTGCCTTATTGATCACATCCCCCGTACGAGATGCGTAAATCGCGCCGGAGTGAATCTATGTAATAAAACCATTAGGCTAGACACGGTCCACGTCCCGAGGGATGCCACGGCCCTCGAAGGTTCTTTCTTTCTTTCAACTTTATTGTTTCTCTCCAGGAGAGAGGGGGAGGAAGAAAAAAAAGCAGACTGTTGTCGCTTGACAGAGTTTCTCCTCCTCCCCACCAACGCAGAGAGGCTCGTATACAAAGGTCCACGCACAGACAGAGTCCGAAGTCCGAAGGATTGGTGTCGGTTTAGGAGTTAGGCATTTGACACTCCTGCCGGTATTTGCCGCTCTGTGGCAAGATGAAATAGCTGAAATAAATCTTGTTATGCGTGTCAAGTTTGCTGTTTCACATTTTCTTGCTCTTCGTATACAAGTTACCTTACCGGTACGTTAAACGTTCTCAAAAATAGCGTCTCGCGCATGTACCCGCTGCATTTTCTTACGTATAATTTGATCACATCGTGCGTAAAAGTGAGCTTCATATCTTTATCAGCTTTTTTTAACCTAACACCAATGGCAACAAGCCTCCACGGCTCATTTAGCGTTTTTAGACATCACAAGATGCACATTAAACAACTCGTGCCCTGGTTGGCTCATGCCGAAGTGCTGTTCGTTCACCAAGGCCCTATATATTCAATACAAAGTTGTGTGAAGTGGCCGCTAGGTACTGTCATCTTGTTTTTGTCCTTAAGTTTTTACACATTGACAACAAACGTTCTTTCCCATTGGGCGTGTTGCAGTTGATCATATGATTGGGCTCCACTGATGTTTTTTGTCGCGCGTCCGAACTTCATTTGATTTAGTGCTATAGGACAGACATCAAGTACCCAAAAGTTTAACTCAGGTTTCTGACGTCACTTGCACTGGGCTGTGGTACGGCGCCACCCCCGATGCGTCGCTCTTCCAGAAACGAGTTCCTACGGACGTAAAGTTACCACAACTCTTGTGAACATATCAACGGAGCTCTTTATAGATCATGAGTTCGTGCCTGCAGTTTTATTCTACCACTTACGTCACGCCCGTGACATGTGATGGTGTCACATGTCACGTGACCATCCCACTATAACCGAAACAGCGTGTCGCGAGTTTGAAACTCGTTACACTACTATCTCATTAGTTATAATGAGATAGCGTTATCTCATTAGTGTGCTTATCTACAGCAGCTGAAGTGTGGGCTTCGCCAACGCGCAGAATTTTTTTTTTCTTTTAGGGAGAGGCATTTGCTCAGGCGCCGCTCGACAGCCAGTGCCACCCACATGTCGTTACGTCAGAAGAATGAGTCGTGACGTCACAGAAATGCGAGTTGGAATATACCGACAAAGGTTTGCCGCCAATCTTGTTAGTTTATAAATCAGCACGCTGTATTTGCGAAATTGAGTGAGTGATTGTAACATTATTAGTATAATCAAATTGGCGAGCGTGAACAAAGTAGTGTGGTTTAGACGCGCGGTTTAAGAATATCGCTGTTAAAGCATGCCACCAGCGAAGCGTAAATAATTTGGTTAGTGCTTGAAACTCGATAAAAGACTTGGATTTTAAATAATTGGGGCGGTTTTATTAAGTAGATGCGTTATTTCTTCGGAAATTATGGGAAACGTTTCGCCTTAATTGCTCTTAAAAAAATGTTTAATCTTTCTGACGTACGGTAAGATATATTAGTAGCGAAAATGTCACATTAATCGGTGGTGCGAATTGAAAAGACGGGCGCGATAGCTTTTTTAGAAAGAGAAGCTTACGTTTTATGCTACTTTTTTTTTTTCGTTGTTGAGTTTACTCATAAAAAAAGAATGCCTAGTATACGTTACGCTATATGGGGCAATAACTATGAGGTCGATAGCTGAAAATTTTACAGAACATTTAAAGTCGTGCGGAATGCCGTATTTTGACCCGTATAGCGCTCATCCGCGGTTTCAGGCAGCTTTGCTTTCAGATGACCACTTGGGCGGTTCAGTGAACTGTAAGAAATTGGTGTGCGTGTGTGTGTGTGTGTGTTTTTTTAAAGCATAAAATGCTTCTTAACGGATCCCCCAATCCCAACATTGTGTCCGTTCGTCCTTGCGTTCGTGCCTTTTCTGCTAAAGCTTTAGCGAGAAAATTGACGTCACTTGGCCTAAGCGTAAACTCAGTTTCTCCGCTAAATTCAGCGGAAAATTGATGTCACGGGACTTGATGTCCCGAGACCGGCCAACCAATTTAGTTTCCCCGCTAAATTGAGAGGAAAAATGTCGTCACGTATCCTACACCCCATTTTAGTTTCTCTGCCGATTTTGGCGGGGAAATTGATGTTATAATTTGACGTCACGAAATTCATAAACCAATGCAGTTTCTCTGTTAAATTTAGCCGTAATATGGCTGTCACAAGGCCCACGTTACCTTTGTATGAAGTACGATTTCCTTATCAAGTTGGCGGGAAAATAGTGAAAAAATCTTTAGGATTTTCACTCCCCAAACGACTGTTTAATGTGTTCTAATAAAATGTTAATGATCGCGCCTTATGCAATTTAATGCGCGAGACGCGCATTATAAAACTTTCATACATTATTATAATTTCGAAATAAGAGTCGCTGTTAATTTCTGGTTAACTTTTTTTTTTATTTTCTATTATGGGTATGGGTATTTAGAAGTAATCGTCCATTCAAGAGAAAAAAAAATGAAAGCTGGCATTCCATTTTCCCAAAGTAGTTAAATAACTACATGACTTAATAATAAAATCACTTCTCTAAGTATCACAGGGAAACCAATTGTGTTAAGTTAAGGGGCGAAAGTGTCCACGGAAGTAGCTTAGCTTTGCATGACGGTTGTGAAACCGCATAAAATTTCCAAAATATAAATATAGTTTGGAATAACCTATGCAGGTAAAACTGAGAAAGGAGTTTTCGTGTACTGTCTCCGAAAATTTGAGTGACCATATTCGCTGTCAACATTTCTTTTTGCACGACTGCACGATCGTTGTCTAGATGTAAAAAAAAATCACCTATGCTTAATTTTACTTTAAGGGAGTAGAACAACAAGCATCTTAAGATCATAAGTATGTTTGTAGTTTTGTAAATGTCTCCTATCTATATATTTATTTATATAAAAATGAATGTCTTTGTTTTAAGGGATCATACGTTTAGCATTAAGCGTTTGCTTACGTTAAAACCAACCAGCAGGAATCAATAGAAAACTCAGCCACATATTTTAATCGTGTTTGCCGGTTATTGAGATTGAATTATAATATATTCTTACTGAAGTAGTCGGTTGTACTTATGGCAAACGAGTCAATTAACGAAGGCCGCATGGACCTTCAAATGATCGCAGGTTTTTGCGAATGCCTCCACCGCATCGTCAAGTTTACACTTACATTTTACACCATTTTATCAGCAAGGGTTCTGCTAATAAACCTACCAAAAATAACTTATGGAAGAATATGGTGGCACTGTCTCGTGGTGTGGTTAGGAGCATGAGATATGAAGGTACTTTGAAGCATTCCAGTAATTTTTAGACAAGTAATTTTATCCTTATATTCGGCAAGGATACTACAACGAGTTTAGATATAAAGCAAACCCCAAACTTTCAATGAACTTCCTTCTCTCGAAGAGGAAGGAGACGTAGGATGCCTGTGAGGCTATCCGAAACTTGATGCGCAAAATATCCGCTTCCTTTTATCAATCTCATCTACTCGCCGGCTAATTAGTCCCGACTTACGAAAGAGACAGGCGACTATACAGGCGCCCACGCGAGTTCTTACGCAACCTTAACAGGCTCTTCGTGAAACTTAATGGACGTCTTCCGCCTGTTTTTTTTAGAGATTATTACTTGGGTTTTATTCTTGGTTTCGGGTCTTCCATCTGCCTACGCTCGTTCACTCATGCCCCACGCAGCTTGACATCAGCGGTGTTATAATTGTGGGAAGAATCGACGATGTCATCAGTAGCACATTTGGGTTTTCGTCGAAAAGGCGTCTGTTTTTCATAAAATTAATGCTTTTTGAAACCACTTACAAAAAAACAATATCATCTGAATTTCCTGCAACTGACCTGTTGAAGATATACCGGGTGTTTCAGCGAAGACTGACAAAAAGTCCTAAAATTAGTCTATTCCACGTAAAAAGATAATTTGTTCAGAGCCGCATTACTCGTGGTGGCGAACATCAAAAAATGGGTGATATTTCTTAAATAGTTCGCTAATTAAATTTAAAATGAGGAATTGACTTTTTATTAGGAAAAATAGACATATGATTTCAATTATAAACTTCGTGAGCGTCATCAAGAACCTCTAATTCAGTAATTTTGAGAAAGACTTTGAGCGCGTGAGAATCGCAGTAGTGCACTAAAGTTACCACTCGTGGAGCAGGTACAAGGCTAGCAGTTGCAGTGAGGCGCCCGCGTGATTTTTCCGTGTCTTATCTAGCCCCAGCGTTGCACCTGGTTCACGAGTGGTAACTTCAGCGCATTACTGCGCTTCTTACGCGCTCAAAGGTTTTCTAAAAATTACTGATTTAGGGGTTTTGAATGACGCTCAGCAAGTTTCTAATTAGAATCATATGTCTATTTTCACTAATGTAAAAGTAATTAGTCATTTCTTATTAGCGAACTAATTAGTAAGTATTGCTCATTTTCTGACGTCTGCCACATCGAGTAATGCGGTCCCGAGAAAATTATCTTTTCACCTCGAATGCACTAATTTTAAGAATGTTTTGCAGTCTTCGCTGAAAACCTCGGTATTTATGATTAAATTTTTTAACGTTTTTTTGTTTTGTTTTATTTGTAACCCGACTAAGATTCACTGACGGATATTATAGTGTTATTTGCCCAATTAATGTACCGTTGTTTATTTTTCCTTCTTGCTTTGACTTGTTTTCTTTATAATTCTGTAATGGTGGAATATATTGTAGAATTATTATTATGTAACCATCTCGAGCCGCCGACCTTTAGAGGTAGGACTTTGTCTGGCACAGCCCCTTTATCTTTGCCGCCTATGCGGCAAACCCGCAAAACAAATAAAGAAAAAGGAATACTAGAAAAACCAGCTATTCAATAGGGCTGACTTTTCCGGATCCTAATAAATAAGCTGAAAGAATTTTGATCTTAACTAAAAACCGCAAAATATTCAAAAAATATTGCAATATAATGAATTCTGAGAAAAACTTTCAAATGAATAGATACCAAGCATTCCCCACGTCACAAATAAGACCACTAAAAGGAAAATAATATTGTAAATCTATTTAGAAATATTTTCAGCATTTTTTTTTTTAATAGCTGCGTTTGATGGTAATAAAACTCAATGTTCGTTGACGAAATGATATGTTCCTTCTGTCAAGCTTAGCTCGCAAAAACAATCACCTTCCAAAACCGCGCTTTTGTATCCCTTTAAAACTTCTCGAGAGTGGGGAACCATACTGTTTACAAAGTTAGTCACAACTCACAAGTCTTGAACCACAAATTGTAAGTCGGGCGCAGCTACTCAGTTTTTCACAGAACAAAGCTCAAATAGTCCCTGGTGAAATATTGATATATATATCACAAAAAAAAACACGAAATTAGGTTCTCGTAACAAATTAAGTGTAGTAGAAGCTTTACGATACTACTGCAGTATTTCTAAAATCTAAATATGAATGCATGAGACAAAAAACTGACGGGACATCTTAACGACCCCTTTATTTTACAGTTCTAGCCATGCTAGGTGAAGTAGACGCCCGCGCCACACATCGCGTCGTCCAAAAAAAGTGCAGGACGAAAAATTGCTCTGGCGGCTCGGAGGGAAGGGTGCAGGGAGTCGCACACCAGTAGGTTCCGTCGCACCTCTGTTTGGTTGGACACCATGCGAGAGCTTACGCTGCTCAGTCGGCCATCGCAATCTACAACCCCGAACCTGTGGCATGCATCAAGATTTAGTGTCCTACGCCTTCCACGTGTTGGTGCAATTCCTCTAGCTCGCCGCCCGCAATAAAGATCGCATCTGGTCGTTGTAATGCGTTGGCAGAATTTCCCATAAAAGCACCGCAAATGCCACCTCAAGCGCACCGATTTTCCATCGCATATACCACCGTTGCTTGAATCTGGTTTGCGCGCCGCTAAGAGCGACCTGAGAAACGTTTTTTGTTGTTTTTTTTTGGCCAGAAACGAAAGTTCTTAAAGCGACTGCAATGAGTAGTACTGAGCCTTATAGCCAGCGTTGACACAAGATGAAGAAAACGAACCCGACGACTAGCGTCAAGGTACTGGTGTAATACCGAGGAAGAAGGGCGGACAGCAAACGTGACGAGTAATGTAAGGGAGAGTGAGAGAGAAATGTGGGAGACGAGAATGCAGAGGAAACCAGCTTTGGAAATGTACAGGCCAAGAAAAACTGATATTAGAAAGGAAGGAGTATTCAATAATTCTCGAGGTAGTGCGTTATTGTTTGAGGCTAGGACGGGGGTTTTAAGAACCAGTACGTACATGGCCAATTTTAAAGCGGTGGAAACAACATGCATGGCATGTGAAGGGGGTGTCGGAACGCCATTTGATTACATTATAAAAGGTGAGCGGCTCGGCCACCCAAAGATATTACGCGGAGAGGCCGACATCATCGGGGCTCTGGGATTCGAGGAGCACGGCGTAACAAACCGTCTTCAAGAGGTAGAAATCAGTAAAAGAAGATTAGAAGAATTGTAGTGATAATCAAGGGACGGAAAGATTAAAGTAGATTATATTGACGTAGTCAAAATTCAATGACGAACTAAAAACACTGCTTGGCTAAGTTGCGCAATTCACCGCCCGATTCAAATGGAAATAGCCACCATCCATCCATCCATCCATCCGGTAGTGGTTAGTGAACAAACGAAAGAGAAGCGAGGCACAAGCAATGCAAAAGCCTAGCTGTGTTCCGTTTTAACATCGTGGCAATGACGTCGTTGTTGCTGAGCAGCTTTCGGGTATCCTGATTTTGAGCACCACCCGTCCGACATTTTCCGTACCACGTGGCAGTCTATTGAGCACGTGTGCAGGCTCAAGGCGAGCCTCATGCCATAAAACGTGGGGCCACTAAATCATTCCTATATCGTTAGAATTAAAAAAAAAACAAAAAAAAAGTCACATGTTTCTGGACGATTGTGGACAAGCATGCATGTTTGCATAATAGTAATTCAAAAAAGGCTTTCTGTGTAACAAAGAACTGCAAAAATCATATCGCACGTGTTGTTAATTACACATTACACACTGATTGCCGAATGTACGTAAAATCGTTTGCGGACTAAAATAAATGTCATTGTGCGATGATGTTATGACAAAGCAATAATATAACATTGCTTATGTAGTCTTTCGGTGGAATAACCTTGCGAGAGCTGAGTTTTCTTTTCCAGAGCGCATAAGTTCGAAAGAGTGATAATAAAGATTGAAAATATCTATATACGATGTCAGCGTTTCGAAAAGGAGCTGTTTTTTACTTTTCTATCAAGGCTAGAATACAAGACAGGCATTAAAAGACAAAGGCGCCGAGGAGATAATTCAATCGAAAGACTGATGAATCAAAACACGAAACACAAACAGAGAAAGTCGTTTTCTTCCTGCAGTATAGGGGTTGTCTTATGTCCAGTCCTCACCTGCTTTTTCGCACTCTGGTTTTTTAAAATGTTAAATTTGCGGCACCCTACATTTTAAGCGGCTTCCGCACTGTGGGGCTCAAATGTAGATTACTTTTTTTCTAAATTGGCCGGGCCGAAGTGAAGAAGGATTTTTATCAGTAATGTCAACGTAAAATATAATCTTGCTTAAGAGAGACCAACGCGCTGAGAGGAAAAAAATGCCAAACCCATGCGAGTTGTGGAGTACACTATACATATATATATAGAGATAACAGGCCATAACCACGCAATCGATTCTGCAATGATAACGCTACTTTGGGAAACGGAAGATACCAGAGAAGCCTAGCGGATGGAACTTGGATAGAATAAAAACAATAAATACAACAGAACAGAGTTTCCTTCAGAATTCAACAAGAAAGTCCAATAAAACCATTCTGTGAAGCAGACGACATCTAACGCAGAGAACGGCATTCATGGCGTACCCAACAATATAGCTCAATATCTAACAACAGTCTGACCTTTTGGCACAAATACGTTAAACGGTGCTTTCTCTAATCACACTTTACCGTTTTATACGTCGCTTGTGTGTATCTTGTTATATATATATATTTTTTCATCCGCGTTGGTAATCGCAATTCACACTAAGACGCAAAAAATATAGATAAGAAAATAGTTCTCCTTCCGCATAAATATGGTTCACATCCGGCGGGGCAAACCACCGGCCAGTGGTGACAGCTGTATTGCTTCCGCGGTCGATGTTTATGACTCGTATTGCCCTGGGTCTGATTGAATCGAGAAAAAAAGAAAAGAAAAAGAAAACACGAGGCAGCCTTAACGTCAAAGAATGGAGGCACAAATTGTTTCAACCTCTGGTAGCCCTTTGTTTGTTTTATATTACTTGTTGGGATTAATTTTCCCACTTGTAAAAAAAAAAAAAAAAAAAAAAGGAGAAATAGGCGACTTCAGAACATCGCGATTTGCGAATCTGTTCCATCAAGAATGTTCTTCTTGTCCGAGTCTCAAGAAACTTGCCTTTACTCTCCAGAGATTTTCGTGCTCAAGAGAACTGATTATTATTTTTTTTTTCTTTTTAGAATGGTGACATAAGTGGAAAAAACATTTTTCGGCGTTGGGGTCTCCCTTTGCCTTTGCTATCGGACTTTACGACCTGAAAACCGGTATTCTTTAGCGTGGGAGCTAGTGTTCTTCGTATCTTCACTCATTTTACTTTTTCAGAGATTTGGAACCTCTTCTCGGGCATTGCAAACTTTCTAGAGAATCGTGTAGTTGGTCCACACGCGTCTCTGCACAATCGTTAGCCTTCAAAACTCTCGAGGATGTTAAACTCAAGGAACTCATGTGCCTCCATAGTGGAACTTCATAACGCAACAGCGAAGACGGGCTCAGTTGCTCTAACAGGTATACCAGCCTCGAATAGACTATACATAATATCCGCACAATTTAGCACACGGCTCTGCTCTAGTGAGTCACGCTACCTAACTCGCGCCACACAATAAAAGGCCAGAGTCACAAAGCCGAGCCGGGGCCCAGTGTTGTACTACCCGTGTTCCGTTTCGCCATATTGACTAGAACCTAATTGGTAACGACATTGTAATAATTTTAATTAAGGGTTTCGCTCGTAAAGCAGTCGTTTTTACCAAAATTTGAACATGGTCTGTTTATGGATTAAGGCACGCATAGTGCCGAAGCCGATACACCTTGATACACCCTTATCACGTTTCACAGTATTCTGCCTATTCTCGTTTGTCTTGTTTAGTGTAGAAAGGTCAGCGCCGGGTGGATGTAAATACACACTCGCATCGAAGTGTTATTAACATCCGCCACAGTCTCGTGAAACTCTTCCTCTAATGGGGCGTAGCGCCATTATCATAAATCAACCTAGATGGGTCCGCAAGAGGCTAGTGCCTACCTCCCAGAGAGTAGACGTAACATTCAATGGGCAAGACAGATTTCTCGGGAGCTCGAAACTAACATAAAAACAATAAGAACCAATGCTGTGGAGAAGAAAGAAAAGACAGCTTTCAGCAGCAAAGGCTACATGAATGAACAGAAGCAACAGCGAAATCCGGATATCGGGAGACTGAAGATCGCAACATAAAGAAGGAAACACACCACAATACAGGAAGATATTAAGGGAATACCAGAATGGCAAGTATGGATATGGAAATAAAGATAGCAGGAAACCACTCAACGAAACGCAGGAACGGCCAATGCAAGAACAGTGCCCAACGCTACGTGTCGACGAACGCCCAAAAATAAAACAAAAATAGATCTCACGTTCCTGAATAAGACGACTTCATGCAGGACGCATGACAGCAGCATTTGTTGGGCCCCAATCTGGAGCTTGGTTCGTTTCGTTTCGTTTCGTTGGTGTTGTATGTGTGTGTTTGTGTGCGTGTGTGTGTGTGTGTGTGTGTGCGCGCGTGCGTGCGTGCTGGTGTGCGTGTGTGTGTGTGTGTGTGTGTGCGCGCGCTTGCGTGCGCGTGTGCGTATGCGTGTGTGTGTGTGTGTTTTTAAATTTGTTTCGTGGTGACAGTTAGCCGAGATGAAGGCCCATTGGGGAACCACTAAGAAAGAAGTTCTCTTCAGTCTCATAAATAAGACTCGTGGTCACGCGAACGACGCACAAACCGGTCAGACCGCAATAAACTTAGTTCTTTTTTTATATTAAGGATGTTTGTCTTAGGAAGAGAAACGAAAGAATAACGAAAGACACCTACAGTTAGATAACCAAAAGAAACACCAATGTCTGATAGTTTCGGTTTTCACTTCTGTCCGCCTTGATAAGGACGTGCACAGTACCGTCGTGATCTCGTTTAATCACCACTGCGGAAGACACGTTGGAGACTCCAATTAAGTTGTCCAAATATGGTGACAGCGATGACAATCAGCAGGTGTTTCCCGAGTGTCTAGGGACAGTGACAAAAATAGAACACAAAAATATAGAACATATATATTTAATTAGCTTGACCGGCTTCGTTGAAATGTTATCTCGGCAAGGAGCTGAGTTTCTTGGAAGAGTTTCAATTAGCTTTTGAATTGTATTAGCACACAGAGGGATTCGGTTTATTTCTGAGAGAATGTTAATTGTGTGTAGGGCGATGAATAAGCAACAAAAAGGTGATATCAGAAAACATTTCACTAAAACAAAGGTACTGAATTGCTCGCACACATCAGCGGCATCTTGGTCGTCTACTAAACAATCAGTGAAACAAAACGACTTTCAAAATTTATGCTTATATCACGACGCCATTTAACTTCTCGGATTATTTACCTTCTGGTTTGATATACTGTAAAGATGCAGCCCACTCTAGTCCGGTTTGACAGCAAAAACCGAGTGCATTTCTAGCGACAGACATCGACCGGCTTATCTTTCCAACCACTCATATTAGAACTGTGCGCTATACGGTGCCCCTTAAGGAAGTAGACACTTCAAGAAAACGGAGCCAGACTAAGAGTTGGCCTTTATTTGTCGAAGAGTTGAAACATTCTCCTCTGACTAACGTTACTTTCTAGTACAGCGACGGAGAGGCTTGCCATTGCCGAGAGCTCTCAAGCAAGGCTTCAACCCCAGAGTACAACGCTTTAATTTTAAGGAAACTGCGGGCGGCACTGAAACGACAGCGTGCTATCGAGATTTCCGAAATGCTTATGACGCCATGAAATGGCTAGCGGCTCTCGAAAATAACACACAATCACTCACCCGTCGGGACTGGTAATTAAGCAGGGCATATCGCCTCTCCGCTTTACTGCTTCGCGGGTTAGGTCTGGCGGAGCGAAGATGGTACGGAGTTAAGGAGTAGCATTTAAAGAACGACTGAAAATTCCTCAGAAACTTGATGAGAGGCGCGTCCCCTGTTTTCTGATACTGTGTTAGGTTGAGTGCTTTACTGAGTCGTTTCCGTATTCTTGAAGAAACTCGGTCGGAAATCAAAGGCTACTCTCGAGAGAATGCTGCGAGTCGTCGCCTAATGTAAACTGAGCAGTTAGATATTTACAGTAGACCATTTTGGTGCAGCCGAGCGCCGGGCGTTTTTCGACGTGAATATGCTGGTCGGTTTGTTGTAGTGTGGGCATGCATGCGTGAGTGCGGAACTCGCATGTGTTCGCTTTGTGTGCGCCTCTGGATATTCGTGCTCATATGGATGTTTTTGTGTTAATTCTGTTGAGTTACCATTCGTGCACATTTTGGTAGTGTTTCCGCACGAGTAACTGCGTGTTCAAATAAATGTTTGTGTGGACTTGTTTTTCGCGCGCATGGGGAGGACGTTTTCTTTTATTTATTTCACAATGCTACCAGCGCTGTCATGAGCCAAGGCAGAACGGCGAGGTTGAAACATAGAAATCAGATACAACACTGCTTTCCAATATCTACATTCAGAGCAATCTTTAAAACCGCACCCTATCAATATTCACTCACACATGCCCACACAACAAGCGTCACACTGTTACAGGTGAAACAATGAGCGTATGCCATTCTCGAATTCAGAAAGTGATTCCAGTGCAACGACACTATCGGGAAGTTTATTTCACAACTCTTCCGCCTGAACAAAAAATGATTGCTTAAAAAGATTTATTTTGACATCAATGGCGGTTAAAACTTTCGCATAATGTAAGCAATCTTGCTTTTCGGTTTCACATATTTGGATTTATAAATTTTAACAAGGTTCGACAAATGACATGGTCGAGTCTATTGATAACCTTAGCTAGACTGAACGTACGGAGTGTCCGGGCTTTAAATAAATTTGCTTCGTTTATGTGAATGAATAACTGTTTTCTCTTTTCGGTGCTCGGTGCTATGCAAAAATCGCTTAGATGTTATGGTAGCGTAGTGTGGCGGCGTTTTGCACGCTGACTCGGTATTGCATTCGCTGTGCACACACGGTATGTGTTCAGATGAAATGTGTCAAATCGTATTTCCGATCGATATGATGGATTTACTTTGCTACAGTGTTAATTATATTTTCCTGATTTAAACTGGTTCTTCCTTGATCTGAGCCTAAGTTCAAATTCGAGGGTGCAGACCGACTTAGCGTCGTAACATCCGTAATGCACAGAAAGAAATTAGTACTTTGAAAGAAAAACAAAAGGATACGAGGTGGCTCGGTGTTAGAGAAGTAATGAGTGTACGAAGGATGCCATCGTACGTTTTTTTCATGTTGAACGCTCCGCATCGCTGGAAAACGCTCAAGGTACCAGCGAAGACAACGAGCTGGCTTGAAATTTGAAATTTCCATCGAGCGGAAAACGGGCGCCACTTTTGTCATGCGCTTTCATTTCGATATTGCGAAAAATGCGCGCGAAATAGTAACAAGTAAGGCACCAAAATTTAGATGTTGGGTCTGGAACACCGCCAGACTCAGCCGTGTTGGGGGCATCTCTCGCGAGTCAATACGTCAAAGGTATTGCGCATCGAACTGTAGGTGTGAGTTATCCATTTGAGCGAAACCTTGATTTCGCAAAACTATTGTGCGTTAGAAATATGCATCGTATTAATCAGCTATTACTATACCCTATCTCAATAGTAGCGCGCAGTACTTGGAAGCCACGAGCGAGAAATAAATGAAAGTTGATTTTGTAGCACAATCGCGACGTGGTGACCCATAAAAGAGAGTCCCGATAAGAAGAGAGCTCCGTCTTCCTCTTCTCTTCAAGTGCTTGGGTTACGCTCTCAATCCTGCACCTTTGGAAACACTGCGCGCACCTAAAATCGCCTTCTTCTCTGAAAAACACGGTGGCTTTCAGAATTGAGGCGTGCTACGCGAAAGCGAGCGACATGTCACGGGAACGAAGGCGAGGTGCTCCGGGCTTTGAAAATGCTCCTGATAAAAAAAAATAGCAAAGTTTTTTTTTTTTTTTTTTTTTTGTCGAGGCACACTGATCGAGGAACATACCCTAATCATTACCCATGCCACCTTTTTGGGCAATATGTGAATTTCCAGAAGATTAGCGAGTTATCACCCTCCCCTAGAAATACCCTGGCTACAGAGCAGGCGACCCGTTTTTCCTCGCGTCAGATTGCGGTGACCACGAACCGTACGGAGGTCACAGGACGTCCGTGAAAAATATAAAGGAGGCAAAGAACGATCTACTCTGTGCACGTTTCTTCCCCGATTTCCACGACCCCAAGGCCGAAGGACGTTAGTGTGAAAGATAACAATAAAATAAAACTTTGTGTAAAAAAAAAAAAAAAAAAACAAAAAAAAAAACACGGAGATCTATTTACCGATAACCAGGAAAGCGAAACGCGCGCACTGACGCCTCGGCGTGCAGAATGAAACAGGATACGATCTACTCTGTGCACGTTTCTTCCCCGATTTCCACGACCCCAAGGCCGAAGGACGTTAGTGTGAAAGATAACAATAAAATAAAACTTTGTGTAAAAAAAAAAAAAAAAAACAAAAAAAAAAAACACGGAGATCTATTTACCGATAACCAGGAAAGCGAAACACGCGCACTGACGCCTCGGCGTGCAGAATGAAACAGGATACGGGCGCGCGCGGAAGAACACCTTGCACAGTGCCGATCCGGCCGATCGCCGAAAGGACGATTTCGCATTTCGTGGACAGCGAGCGCCACCTCACGGGAGAGAGAGGTACCTTAAAAACAATGAAAACAAGCACCGACACCTTGGTTCTTTATATTCGCTGTAGTTACGGAACAGATCGACTTACGTGAATAAGTTTGATATTATTGGATTCCGTAATAAATTTAGAAGACATTGAATGAAATACTTTTTTTGTTTGCATTGAAATAATTTTGTAAATTCGCTCCGAACATAAGAGTGCCGAATTAGCCGATTTTGACCATTTTCATGATTTTTTAAAGAATATAATCAAATTTATAATAAAACATTTGTTCCATTTAATGTCTCGATAATGCCTCAATGTCTTGAAAGCCGAAATTTTCAAGAAGATCCGCGCAGCCGTTATTATGTGAGAATTTTTCTAATTTGGCGAAAAACCTCATGTATTCTCTAGGGGGCTCTGAGGTGTGCCCCCTCTTAACGTCGTGTTCGCAAACATACGCGTTCGTTCCCATCCACTAGCGTCACATTCTTACAGAGTTTAAGCTTTTTGTGATGCATAGTTATTTACCCGGTCTAAAAAACTCCAGTTTTCTTTTTTCGTGAACTCATCGCACTTCGTTTCAGCTTAAATCCACACGCAGCCCACGCCACGAGCTGATGAAAACCAATCGGACAGCCTGAAAGGCGCACCGTCGTGGTGTTCGTCACGTTTCTGTACGTGTTTAATCACCGCTGACCCAATCAGAAACAAACGAAAAAAAGGCCCAGTTTCTTGCGCTTTTCATGCGGCATGACTGGTCCCATTGCATCGTAGCATTGGCTCTCACTGGACTGAAGTTGAAACAAAGTATAGTTGACCATGCGATGTTGATTTTCGACTGACAAGAAGTTTGAATAAAGACTCCGGCCAATACGTTCATTAAAAGTGCTTAACATATGCAAGCAAAAAAGTCGTTTTACGTTTTTTTTTTATCACGATTGAAACTTGATTCTGTTCGTGGTCCCATCCCACTACGAGAGCAGGCAACAAAATCTTGTTTCGCGTGTGCCATATTCTTACGTTTAATTAGCGTTTTTGTTTTTGTTTGTTATGGTAGCGCATTTTTATTTGGCAAAAAAATACGTGTTTTTTTGCTTTTCTTTTTTTTTTGCAGCGAGAGCCTTTGTTTAAGTTATCTCGGGTTGCCGCCGATCCTGATATTGTTACATCGATCACTGATGTTCATCGCTTTGACCACAACGAGTATGTAGGATATTACGAGAGGTATAAAAAAACTTGTTACAAGTTTAAAACAAAAGTAAAACGAGATTATGTTTACACTGGTTCTCAAGCCTTCTATTACTCGTGTAATGAGATCCTCACTAGACGAGATACAACGAGACAAAATACAATAACACTATCATGATAATGGAAGAGCACTAAACTCAGAAGTAATTCTAACCCATGTAGGTCGGTCGACATGAAAACATATAATTTGCTATAACTAAAACCAAATAAGAAGCTGTCGCTACTTGGAAGAGTAAACTCATCAACGTTTTAGTTTACGTTTGTTTTTGTTGTACTAAATGTGTATGCTATGACTAATAATGGAACAGTACGTAGAATACGCCATGTCTATGCAAAATATTTATTATGAAATTCATGGTACTTAGTGGCATTGGTTGCGCTTGCGGCAACGTTACTAGATTACCTCAGTTGTGGAACTCCCGCGGAGGGGGGTACCCCCCCTCACTCACCACAAACCGCCTAGAGTCATTCGAAGCGCCATCTATATTTTCGTTTCATAACTGTGCATTCTAAAGAGCACAGCTGAAGCGCCAAATGGCGATCACAACGCCGCCATTTCTCCCGCAGCGGTCACTCTACGAACTGCACGTGACATCTATTTTTGGCTTCAATCGGGTTACAGGTGTTCCGCCCCCGTCTCCCTAGCGGACGCGCCGCGAAATACCCCCACAGTTAAAATGCGCCTAGGTCGGGACGTGCTACCTGAAATCCCCGCTGAGGCGTGGTTGTATAAAAACAATATTAATTGTGCTGCAAAACCTTGAAAACTAAAAATTTTAGAAAACATCACCCGCCCCCATTTTGTACTAATCTCCAATAAAAGTTACTACAAAAATAGTTTTTTTCGTTGGTTTTTACGTTTCTAGTGACGTTGAAACGAACGTATCCCGATTCAGTTACCAAAGCAGCCGTCCGGCGGCGCGTCGAGCGAATCTGGGCGAGTCGTGGTGAGTGAGGGGGGGGTACTGTTCGTGCATGCAGCGTCTATGAACAGTTCCGTAACTGAGTTAATCTAATAACGTTGGCTTGCGGTGAGTCGGAATTTTCGGATGACGTCACCAGGGAGCGGAAAAATGGAGGTGGTCACGATGGCCCAGGCAGATCTGACGAAGGGGAGGTTTTGTCGTCTGCTTTTGTTCTAGCACATAGACAACCATGATCAATTTCACCAACCAGTTCTCCTGCGAACTGACTGCATTTTCGTACATGATCCACCTCACAATTTTTGAGCCCAGGCTATCGCCGCCATCATTGTGCTTCCCGGTCAGTGACGCCATTTTGAGTTCTCGGATCCCAGCACTCAAACCCGAAACCGATAAAGCTATAGTAAAATATTTGCTCCACCTTGACATATACCACGCTGTTCTCCCTAAATGGAGAAAAGGAAAGGTATAAGTATTTAATAGAGCTATAAAGTGCGACCAAATGTTTTGCATCTATTTTTTTTTAATTAACGCGTTAGGTTCTGCATAGTGTTCTTGTTGTAAAACGTTACGCTTGCGTTCTCTCGTGTACTTCATCAGCGACGTTTATTTAACTGTTCCCTGAACACAAGATATGGAAGAGAAAACCTCAAAAATCGTTAAGTGAAGGAGCGCTTATGTCCAGCTAAGCCTACATATATCGAGTTAGTCGCCGTCCTTAACGTACCCACGTGAACACGTACTTTGATCCTGTGTCAGGCGAAAAGAAAAAGAACTGGAACAAAGCACCTGCACCACGAAACAAATCTCAAATTGGAACAGATCGAAACAATTGCATCACTACCAACTTACAAAGCTAAGAAAATATTAAACAAATTGCACGAGCTTGATTATACTGATGAAGTCCGGAAAATACAGAATTTCCGGAGCACAGACTACCACCTTGCAGAACAACGTCGCAAAAATTGACGTCACGTGAATTAAGGTAACATGACGTGGTCACGAGAGGTGAAAGTTCCCGATATATTAAGCGGCCAAATTTGCGTCACGTGATTGAAGGTCACGCGACCATAATTTCTCTGAAAACATTTGGCGGGGAAATTCAGGAGACGGTTTTTTGTGATGCTTCTTCATGACGCTGCTTCATAGCAGTTCCGCGATCGTGACGATTCTTTATGACGGTTTTCTCAAAGAACTCACTTTATAAAATACATTTGGGTTAAACAAATACGACAGATGTGTAGCTTCATTTGTTAACGCTCTTTTCCTCTTCTCACTTCACTTCCTCTCTTCTTTTCTTCCACCTTCCCCACCAAAATCGTTTGAGCTAACTTTGGCGCTCCAGTTCCAAAGACCGATGCAAGATGTTACACCCTTAAGATTGCCATTTCTGTGAGCTTTTACGATATAGTGCTATGCTCATATCAAGTCGCTCTTTCATCCCTCGGCCCTAGGTACTCACAGAGTCGTTAGGCAAGTAGAATCGCGATTGTAAAGGCGACGAAAAAGACGGACTGTCGAGGGTTTAAAGCGGCTATATCTCGTTTACGACGCGCTCAAGTTTATTTGCTTAATCTGTCCTGAATGTTCGTGGGCGCTTCACATTATTCACTTGCCTCATACATTGAAACTTTATGGTTTAGCGCTCTATAGAATTGCAAGTTTTTTTTTTTTTTTTATTAAGTCCTTAGGCCTTAATAAAATACGCGTAAGTCAACATCTTCCACATTTGACATTTCTGGATGTCTATAGTTTATGCCGGATTTTCGAGATATCTTAGTAATGTTGCAGATTTTTTACGATGCTCTTTAAGCATCAAAGATCTTTAGCAATATAGTTTCAGTAGCTCGTAATTGTTTCTTTAGATATATTTCAATTTTACTGCGAATGCTACGACGTCCTTCTAATACTCTGCAAAGGTCAGTTCGCAATATTATTTTGTAAAGATCTCTTCCTCTAAGAAACAACGAAACAGGTTTTTGTAAAAGAGTGAGTCAAGAGAGATACGAACCTACAGTTATTTGCGAAAACATGCGTAGAGAAAAATACGGACCTAAAAATGGTAATCTCGAAAGAGCAATACAAACTAAACAAAATATCAGAGAATATAATACCGATGATATATTTGATCACATGATTTTTAAATGAACTGATATCTGTCTTCGAAATACTACGCTATAGCACGTGGGTGAAAAGAACTCGTTAAACTGTTTTTCTTAAACGCTCGAAGGGCTTGCAACACTAAATAAACAATTAAGCGGCAAAGACCGATCAAGAGGGACTTCTCGTAGGTCCTTTAAACTGTCCCGCAAAGTTCTCCGCAACCCGCTACAAGATCCGGGAATCTGCATGCAAGGCTAACGCCGGGCATGCCCAGTAGTGGAGTCTTCATCACGGAGAGCTTAGCCAAGGTGGGAAAACTCCCCATGAAAATTCCTTAATGTTTCGAGATGCGTCAAATACACCTTGAAAAAAAAAAAAAAAAACATATCTGCGCACGAGGATCACACACCTACGGGAGAATATTCCATTGTTGAGCAAGCGACACCTTGAACAATTGGTCTTGTTGGCAGGAAACCGCTCATCTCGTATTCGGGTGGTACAAATTGTTGTTTGTCACGGTAAAGTATTGCTCCCGGGGAACTGCTAAATGCGATTTGCTGAGCTTTGCATGGTGGGTTTGGCGATCCGATGTGCATTCTTCTGACATACCCCACAGGTTTGGAACGCTCTTTGGCGGCCAGATTTGAGCACCATATTTTTCGGACCATATTTCGCCCAATATGTATGTTTAGAAGTTGAAATCTTACGCGGTGCTGACTCTACGGGAACTTTATTTTTCAAGATCGTTCATTATGACGGGACGTGACAATTTTTGCGAACGAATAGTATGCTAATGACGATTTATGCATAATACAAGCTTCGTTGTGGCCCAATAAAGCAGACATTCGCCAAGATGTGCCGTGTGCGAAAATATGTTCATCACGACCAGGAGGCGGACTTTACAGAAAGTGAGCTCTATACAGTGCTAGTGACTATCTAATTAAAAACTTCTAATCTTGACCTCAAGTGCGCCCCTTCGGACTATACACGCGAGTGTACATTATATACAGCGGACTATACACCTGCGGATTTACATCAAACATTTTATTTCTATTTACCTGTTTAAAGAGCGCGCTAGGTCCTTTAGATAAGGGCGAAAAGATACTATATCCACTCAATAAATATACAGTGAAATCGTATCACATGCCCTTGTGTTTATTTCTTTTAGGCAAGTCCCATGTGATTTTATTTATAAACCTACAGTATACTTATCTTTCTTTCTTTCTCTCTTTCTTTCTGTTTTGCAGGATGTCACGTTTATTGTGTGTCGGGGAGAGCAGCTTCTTCTGAAACTACAAAATAAGGGGTAGTAAACAAAAAGCGAAGTACGAGCATAACACTCAAAATAAAAACGGATACTCTCAACGATACCATTAACAGAAATAAAACACTGATATTTTGGACATCCAATATGTCTTCTTATATAAATATTTTCACGTCCTAATCAAGGCAGTCAAAGGCTCACATTTTCAAAATAAAATCTGAAACGTTTCGGTGCTCAGCCTATGGATGATGCCACTACTTGCATGTTATTTGCCTCCGTGAATGTGCTAAGCAACTCTGATAAAAAAAAAGTATATAGAAATAGATATATTTACTTACAAAAGTTATATTAGCAATAGATATTTGGCATTTAAGTCCAAAACTTATAGGTAAAGCTCCATTAAACGCAGGCTGTTTCTGGAAAGTGCGCCACAACCACCAAAAAAGTCCGCGGCCCACATTGTTCTCTCGCCGACCATTGTTCAAGAGCACTTTCCTTTTTTATTTTTATTTTTTGTTCCTGGACAATTAAAAATAAAAAGAGGAGCCGGCGGTAATTACACAAAGGTCTATAAGCTCCGCGCATCATCCTTATTATATTGTTCTGCCAAGAGTGGTTTAATATATCGGCTGCTATGCCCAGGGTCCATCGAAAGCAATGATACAAAAGAAGGCTGCTGCGAAGATATTAAGTTCGTTACTAAGCTCACGTGGAAACAATATGTTAGACGACGCATGCTAGGGTTGAATGGAAAGATATTCATCTATTAAATACTTATCCATTTTTGTTCTCCCTTCAATCTAATTTTTTATACTGTTTTTACCCTTTCGCATCCCAATCTCAGGATTTACCTTCATATGCAATAAACTTCAGCTCGCCTACACTATTAGCTTATAATTTGTTATTGTATGCAGGATGTATCAGCTATCTTGTGCCAATACATTAAAAATAAACCAGTGCACGTACACGCGGGTCGAGCCAGTTCAGCCATATTGCTCATGGTCGTAATGAAGAAGACAAAGAATATTTTCAGTTTTTCAAACTAGCCAATTATCGCAGATACATTAGTCAGCTTTTTAGTAGTATTTTGTGCGTAATCTTTCTGCTACAAAAGATTTTAGAGCGAGTTGAGGAACCCATCATTGTTTCGTGTTCATCAACTTAACAATCCTGTGTATTTTGCTTTACAAAAAAATAAAAGGGGAAGATAAAAAAAGAAGCATCATGACTACCCTCCGCTTAAAGACTGCGATATGTGTGGACTTAATAATGTTGTTTCCTTTTTTTTTCATCTCGCGCACTTTTTTTAATGCGCGACAATGAAGGGTACGTTACGTCAGCGGAGAGATCATGCCTTCAAGAAGTATTCTCTCCATCCTTTCCCTTATGAGCTGAGACATAAAGCTCACGTGTCAAGGCCAACTGTGTTCCCGCGACATGAACAATAATTCATATCATAATTTAATTTGACACCGATCTTTTAGGTTGCCTTCCCCCCGCGGTGGGTTATTCTGCAGAAACACCTGCGTTTGAGGAACGAAATTTAAGTTTTCTCCAAAGTTAGTTTGAAATATAAAGGGTCCAGCAACTGCCTAATATTAAACGCAATTCGATGTCAATGTATGAGATTTATGCGTGATACATTGACAGCCCGTTCGAATATATCACGCGTAACTTTATTCTTAATGTACACTGCGTGACACTGTTAGCGCGAACACATCATTTAACATTTCGAAGTAAAGGCGTGTATTCCTGTTTACTACGCAAATATAAATGTTTGCCCGGTTATCAAAATTATTGGAAACCTTCTCGGTTTTATATTGACACAGAGTGTGTAGTCTTCAGAATTAATGCCACAATTAAAAAACGACAAAGAAATATACATAACACGACAACGTCTTTCAGAAATAAAATTCAAAGGGGAGCAGGTGGGTTAGCGCGCGGGCGATATAGTGAGAAGATGACATCACTTCACCTGAGACAAGAAAGAAACAAAAACCACATAAAAGGCACAAGGTGTTTGCTTGTCTTTCCTTTTTATGTCTTCCAGTTTTCTTTCCTGTGTTGGGTTAAGTATATAAAAAAATAGGGTTGGTTGGTTTTGTAATGTACATATCAAATCCAACCCGCCATGTTTGTTGTATATTTTTCAAAGGCATTGGTTTCCATCTGCCCTTAAGTAACCTGATATTGCAAAAGACAAAGTTTAGGAGTAAGTCCCTGAAACACAGGTCCTAATGTTGCTATGCACTGTGGCGGTGAGTAAATGCAGTATTAACTTAAGTGCTTGCCGCTGGGGGATCGTGTCTAAGCCGGCGTGAGACCGCAGAAACGCGAAAACATATTCAGCCGGAGTGCCTTAACTGAAGTGGCTTCCGCATCACACACAAAGTGGATGTCAGCTTCTACAGAAATCCGCAATCTAAGCAGAGGAAACTGACCGGCCTACTAAGTAGCAAGAAAACAATTTACCAGTTGGCAAAACGATTTGCAGCCTCTCCCTTGCTTACCGAAATCAGGCGAGTGAATAAATATAACTAGCGAAATCAAGGTGCCATGGCGTCGTGCCACAGCATCTTTTGCGACCGAAATTTCGGAAGCTTGCGCTGTGTTTGCGCTGGGCTGAAAAATAGAAGAGAACGTAAAAGGGGAGTGAGTCGTCTGCTTCTTGCACATGGGTTGCGGTGACGTCAGAACGACGCCGAGCTCTGATTGGCTTTGATTGGAAGGATAGTGGGTAGACCTGAATGCTAGATGCCTTGAGGTCTACCCACTATTTTGTTTTCAATAAATTGATAAAAGCTTTGCGTTCTCATCGCAACCCCTGTGCAAGATGCAGACGAACTTGCGCTACGGATAACTTTCTTTGAGGTTTGTTCACCGATGCTGACGTTAATTGTGGACACCATTGTAACTGTGATATTTTTAGTTTTTAATTGACTATTTTACGTCCGTTTCTGGAAGGAGGATAATGTTTTTTATATCGATATGGTATCCTTTCTTGTTTTATAAATAATGACCCAGTTTTTTTTTTTACAATCGCGTCGAGATCGCTTTTTGTCATAAAAGTTAGACTGGTGACAGATTTCGGCCATCTTTTCCTTCTCCTTTTCTTTATGAGTCGTTTCATTGACTGTTCAACTCTAAAAAAAGGTGCCAAGAAAATAAATTTTTCTCCTAAAAATATTGCTCTGTGGCGTTTGTTGGTTGTTTGCCTAATAAATATATAAGATAAAGCGTTGGCCTGTGTATGAAACGAGCACTGGCGTACCAACTTGTTTTTGAATGGGGGGGCAAACCAACCCCCCCCCCCCCCCCCCCAGGGCCAGGAGGCTGTGCCCTGGTCTCCCTTGGGCTTCGCCGGCCAGTGTTTGCCCTGCCCGGTGGCGGTTGTTTCAGGGGGAGGGGGGGGGGGAAACACATGCCTTGCCCCCCCCCACTCTGAGAACTGGGGGGGGGGGGCGACCGCCCCCCTTGCCCCCCCCCCCTACCCGGTTGGTACGCCCATGGAAAAGAGTGACAGAACACGTTATAACTTTATTAATTGTTGTTTCTGTGTGTGAACTTGTGTACTCTAGTACCATTAGGTGTATAGTGGTGCAGTTAACGTCCAGTGTGATGCTTCAAACAGCCTTCGAAAGGGAATGAAGCAAGTTTACTTTTAAATTTTGTGGGGACCCGCTCGGCCGCCGCCTGATTGTTTACCAGACGCCGGCGCTCGAGTGCGGCTCAAGGGCGAGCCTGTCGGCACCCTCGGTGGCCGACCGGAGCTTGTTGTGGCCGGCTGGTGGCGGCGGCGGACGTCCTCGGCCCCCCCTTCAAAAGAGCCCGACCCCCGAGGGCCTGGACGGCGTGAATAGGGAGCCGGCAGGACACCCACGTCGGAATGAAGGCACCCGTCGGCCTGGCGCCGGGAAACAAGGGGTGCGAGGGAAAGACCGGCGGTGCTCGCAGGGTCGGTGGGGACGGGGAGTGGTGTGACGGACTGCATGCTGGACGGACGTGTGGATTGTGGGGTGCGCCTAGCACAGACAAGACAACTCATGAATGTGAGTTATTAAATGTTTATATCGAGAGTGGTGCTGTGTCACTCGGGGGGCGGAGGGGGGGGGGGGGGGGGGAGCTGGACGGCGATAACCCCACAATTCAAAGGCGAATCCGGACTATTTATTCGGTTTTCATATTTTTTACACTTACAATACAAAAAATAGAATCCTGTAGCAGTCTGTTTTAGTTTCCCGATCGTCTTTCTTTATACGTTTACTTGATATTACTTGATGTTCGTAATAAGATCTGATTGATCTTTTTCTTCAGCCAATGTGTAAAAGAAGCAGGACTTAAAAAATGATTCAATTGCTACAAAAATATTTAATTTTTATCAGCCTATGATTGTTGTTTGATTTTAATTTGAACATATTAATTTTGAAAAAGCCGTCAAAGGCGCAATGGTCACCACATTTTTCCGGAACACGTGAATGGTGTCTTATTTCATGGGAGTGCTACCCAGGTGGCGGCCGTGGAAAAAGAGTTTGGCCATTTTAGGGGCGAAGCTCCTTAGGGGCTAGCCATGTCCGTATGTCCGTCCTCCGTCCGGCGTCGGGTGCTCGTGCTCCTGCTCGTGAGCTCACGTGCTCACTAGGGCAAAAAAAAAGAAAAAAAAATGAAAAAAAATCATGTCCGTCCAGCGTCCGGCGTCCGGTGATCGTGCTCGGTGCTCGTGCTCGTGCTCGTGAGCTCACGAGCACGTGAGCACGTGCTCACGTGCTCGTGTAGGGCAAAAAAAAATGAAAAAAAGATTAAAAAAATGACAAAAAAAAAATGTTTGCGCAGTCGACAGGATTCGAACCTGTGCGGGGAGTGACCATTTCTTTATACCGTAGCAATAAACCTCTAACAGTCGCGAACAGAAAGTCTGCAGTCCAGCGCTCAGCGCTATTTGTCTGGTCTCTATCGCTATCATTACTACTAGTACTACTACCTCTACTACAATGTGCCGCACTGCGATGCTGGGTGCTTAGTTTTTGGTCCGTGAGAAAGCATCCCTCGCGAATAAGCAGACGATCTGATAAAACTTCCGTTTTCGAAGCTTCCCTTTTTTCTCATTACCGACAGAGTTACTCTGTGAGCTATGCCAAGCAGTAAGTGCGCGTGGTTGTGTATTTGGGCAAGTGACAAATATTGCCTGAACGGATGTTTACAGTTGTCTCAGATAATACAGTCCACCCCTCCCCCTCCCATTCCCAAATTATGCAAGTGTAATTTCAGTTATTCATAATTGCTATACCGGAATCGCTCTTGGTGAGGCATCTACACTCTAAAAAACGTTTGTGCGTCTACTTTCATGCACAACACTCGGAGAGCCAATCACCGCAACTTACAGAGGCAGCTCAGCGAATGACACTGCCGAAACATATGTTTAGACCAAAAACGCAGTCTGAGTTGTGATATTAAGCAATGCAAGCGTAACGTTTTGCATTGCTTAATGTCACAACTCAGACTGCGTTCTTTGGTCTAAACATATGTTTCGGCAGTGTCATTCGCTGAGCTGCCTCCGTAAGTTGCGGTGATTGGCTCTCCGAGTGTTGTGCGGGAAAGCAGACGCATGGGCTTTTCTAAAGAGTGTAGACCGACCCAAGTTTGCTGTGTCTAGGACTATTGGATTTTGGCGTTTGGTTTATTAATATAAATATTTTTGTTTTTGTGATATTTATGAAGACTGATTTTATAATTTGTGTCTTTGCGCGTTCGCTTGACGCGAAGTACTGTCCTGTTAGGTGTGCTTTGTGAATATTATGAAAACCCGGGTGCAATCGAACCGATTTATATTAATCCGAACCCTGCTGGCGTTGTATAACCACGTGAAAAATAAATGAAACTCAACATTTGTGCACGAGCGTGCATGAGAGAGTGGGTATCTGTAAAACGCACACGAACACGTATCATTTGGTTGCGCTCTTGCATGAAATAAAAACAGTTTACTTTTGCCCCTTGCTGTCAATTGCTTCGCTTAATGCTCCATCTATACCAGGGCAACCGACAACAAACGCTGCACGGCAGTATTTCATGCGCGAATTGTTGAGCAGCGCTTGTTTTTTTATGCGCAACCGTTCCCAACTTACCTCAAACGGACATGCGTTATAAAATAAACAACAATATTGATAAAAGTTGGAACTCTCGGATGTTGTTTTCCCGATAGATAATACCCGCTTTTCATCGGTATAATGGAGAGATGAGACGTTTTAAAGTCACAGAATGCTTAAGACACGTAGGGACCGATCATCTTGTTGTCGCCTGGCAGCCAATGTTTTTGCTGCATTAGCTAGTATACACTCCGTGCGACGCGACCGTTAGCGAAGGTAGGCAGTGAGAGCCCCAGCGAAACGAAACCACGCCGCGTACATTGCATGGTACGCATTGAAGTCGGAGCGGTGCGGTTGCGCTTGGTTGACAGCATGAACGGCTGCGTCGTTAAGTGCTCCAATATTTATGCGTCGTATCTCGTGGGGACGAAGTTTCAGTTTTTCACCTCGCCGATGTTTTGTGGGACAGCGACAACGATGGACCCGTGCCGTACGACGCGAGAAGTTTGGTCTTCCGATCATGTCTGTCACTTTGTGGGCACGGCTGACATATTCTACACTGCCGCTTTGCGCTCTGCGTTTGTTTTTGTACCAGTAGCGTCTACATATCTCAGCTCGAACTGAAATGCCATCCCACACTCGCGGGTATGCAGTGTTAATTTCGTTGGAAGAATGCCCTCTAAAGACGTTTTGTCCCTTTCGTACGTGTCGATGATAATTCCGGACCAGTATGGCACGCAGTCTGTACTTCATGAAGAAAGATTCGGACGCTACAAAAAGGGACAAATATGAATCTAAGGGAAAAATACAATGAAACTTGGAATCACTGGACAATCGATGTTTGAGTATGGAAGTTTATGTGGTGTGCTTTCTTTTTTGATCAGCCTCCTTTTGGATGTGGAAACGCTGACACCCCGAGTCTTGTAGACAACAATTTGTTTCTCGGACTTTAGAGCCACCTATCGCAAAGTTGTTCGAATTGGAAGTACCGTCCACTGGTCCCTTCCTACCTGTAAAGAGTGCACCTCCCGGCCATGATGAGTGGTATTCTCTTGACAGCCTTTGACGGTCAAAACCGGTTCCCATTTAGTTACGCTGCCGAAAAATATTTCCACCTGGTTAAACTGTGCCACCTCATTTAGCTATAATAAGTGTTTTGTCAAGTTACGGTTGTCAAAGTACCTGTGTGCCAAAAATCAGCACTTCGCACAACCAGATTACTACACAACAGCTGACCGCAAAAGCCTTTGACGGCCAAACCATGAGTTGGCCGGCGACTTGGTTTTCTCGGCTTTGAAACCACCTATCGTAAAGTTGTTTTAATTGGAAGTACAGTGCACTAGTTCCTTCCTACCTGTAAAGTCTCCATCTCCCACGACGAGTGGTATTCTCTTGACAGCCCTTTCACGGTCAAAACCGTTTCCCATTCAGTTACGCCGCCAATCATATTTCCACCTCATATTTTTGGTATTATAACTGTTGTGTGAAGTTACGGTCATGTCCAAGAACCTGTGTGTCCAAATCTGCACTTCGCACAGCCCGGTTATAACACAACATTTTGGGTCCGATATTGGATATTCCTGACAGCTTTATTCCTTTATTCGTTCGAACGATAACGTTCACACCTGCTGTCTTAATAAAACTTGGCCCACTTAGTGCACAAACTTAGTGAAGATCTCACTCGCCTCCAATATCATCGTCCCAGGAGTCCCACGTTCACAGCGACGAGCGAAACAGATTTCCCACAGAGAGCAATTATGGTGGCGGCCGTCTTGCTTTTCGGAAAATTGCTCAAACCCCTTTTTCGACCGCAACTAAAAAAATTACCCCTAATGACGACTCAAACTCAATATATAAGAAGCGGATACCAGCTATATACCCTTCTTAAATCTGCCCCAGCACTCATGCAACGTCATCCACATCTTATCGGCTCAAAAAGCAAAAGTTCCGTCCGTGCGCGCTTCCGCCGCCACAGCTTCGCGAAAAGGCGCCGCAGGCTGCTGAGCGCGCCTCTCTCTCGAACGCCAGCTCCTCCGCTAGCGGCGCTACGCGCGTTTTTCAAAGCGCCCCCTATAGTTCCCGCACGGAGCGTACGTGAAAAAATAAAACAACTTCTTATGTCTTGTTTTTTTTTCAGTTATCAGCGACCACATGAGTCGCTATCAAGGCCGAATATGGCGGGCAAAGAAGAATATGGACAAGGAAAAAAATCGCATTAGAATTGTCAGGTAAGCCTTACAACTTGACAGATTAAATCGGATTAAGGTTGCTATGTTTGTTTTGTCACAGTTTTGTTGATCAATTTCCGTTCCTACTTCCCCCATTCCCGGATGTTTCTCTTTTACTCAGGGAAATGAAGAAATATAAAATAAAGTTAAAGATGAGCACGTAAAAAGTCTAAATTTTCTTTCTGATGACATGCCTTGCTCATACAAATTAAAAAAAGATAAATTGAAAACAATCTGGCACTATTTTTTGTTGTTAATTTTCGAATAGTCGCACGCAGCACGTGGAACTCGGAACTCGTAAGCCTAACCACGTTGAGCACGAAGTTGGGATTATACGAACCGCTGAGTGTTTTTCATTAGAGGCGCGCCGTGCGACATCTAGAGCGTAATGTCACGGGCGGCTGGAAACATTCAAGATGAATCAGGAAAGAATGCGAGAAAGAACCCGAAGCCTTCATTTGAAACAAATAATTCAGCGAGAATCTTCAGCGAGAATCTTCAGCTCGAACGCGCGTACCGTTTTTTTCTGGCTACTTTGTGTTTGCATAAAAATCTTTTTGCCGTCTTCATGAAAGAATTCAGTAAAAAAAACAAAAAAAAACTTAGACCCATACGTGCAAAAACATTTGAAAGGGTACGTTTTTGCATCTATTTGGAAGAGCAAGAAAGAACAAATATTGAGTAATATGCGTGTTTTTAATGAAAAAAAACTACGAAAAACAAAACCTGTAACTATCACAAGACAAAATTGTGCCCACTGACATTTCTTTGCGGTCGCAGAGTTCAGGAATACAACAGCACGTAACGGATGGATATGTAAGGGTGTCTCATTCGAATGTGGGTGTTGCTTCACCTCAACCTAGAAAGTTTTCTTTTTATCTTTACTTGCAAAAAAAAAAAAAAGGTTTATCACTGAAAGAGCGTGCATTCATTTTGATAGTTAAATAAGCACCGCTTTTTGCCAGTTTTAATTATTGAATATGGAAATTAAACCGAGAAGTCTTCTAGCAGACACAAATTGCTGGAGCAACATTGGTGGAGCAAGCCAACAAAGATTTGCATTTTGAATAATTGCATTTTCAGTCAAAGTATGACTTTTATGAAGAATCTAATTTTTCATATTTACGTATTATTTATGAATTGTTCTAGCGTACGGACATGCTGTCAATTACCCCTCTTCTCGGTGACACGTGTAATGCGTCGTCCATCTGCACACACCCTATTATTCAATACTCCCTGCGTGGCATCAGTAAGTCAAAGTTTGAAAGCCGTGACGCGTGTTCTCTGCCCAGACAGTCATTTTACGAACTTCGCCAGCAATGAGTAGAACATCGACATCTAGCTCTTGAATGGGGTTATTAATTATGTCTCCGCGCGCCCTGCAAGTGCGGTTTGCGAAATCGTACCGCAGTTGCGTATAGTGGACCGGCTTCTCGGATCCGCGCTCCAGACGTGTTTGAGAAGGGTATAATCCCAGGGTCAATAACTCACTGAGGTCACTGCTACAAAGTGGCGTATTGTTGCGACTGAATAATATGATTTCTTTTTGTTTTTGTCGTTTATTTTTCGCATTTTCGTAAGGTTTTCTAAGCGAGATATTCTGCCGCCTTTGTCGAGCTTTATATGCATTCCTAAAAATGCAAAGGGCAGTTTTAGAGAGTCGAGTGAATTTTACCTTTAAGATGAGGTGTGGAGTAATAACAGACGATAAAAAAGGGGCGGCTTTTGGAACCCTCATGAAGGTTTGCTTAAGTAGACAAGATATATTCAATATTTTCGAAATAAAATCAAAGGGCTAAAACTCCCGCATACGCAAACGATGCCAGAATATGGCGTGTCAGGTTTGTTGAGTTTGTGAGCCAAAACAACGAGAAGCGACCATGTTTCATTGCAACGTAAGTTGACACACAGAGAACGCCATGGCCCTCTCGAACCAATTCTAAGCAGGTAACAAAACATGCGACAGCGCTAGTCAGTTGGAAAGCACACCGACGCTTAGTTATCACGTGCGGCGCTCCAGCTTTCTGATTGGCTTGATCGGGCCATAGATTTCGTACGTTCTCAAGTCTTTGCTGAGTGTGTAGATTAATTCCCAATCTTTAAACCATTTCAATAATCTATAGACCATTTCAAGCATCATGGAATGTGGTATGTTTAATAGGTAAGCATGGTGCCCTAAAGTCAACGTTCTCTGCTTTAATTTAGTTTCGATAAAAGTCAACATTTTGTTTTTGCATGCTGTCGAACAATTCATGTCTGCGTACTCTCGCGCTCAAAGTTTTGACTGTGAACTCATCTTGTAGGCAAACCATTCCTTTATAAGCATGTGTATCTGCACTGAAACGTGTCCAAAGGGCCATGTTGGTCACAGTAGGCTACTACAGACGTCTGCGATTATATATGTAGCCTCCCTGAAAGCACACCAGAGAAACGCCTTTTAATTGAATTTAAATTGTCTCTGTTTTGTCCCCGTGAACCGCAGATAAATTGGAAATCATGCAAAAACAGTGAGATAACAATTTAGTTAAAAACAACTTGAATGTTAAAATGTTTGACTTAGAAACGTCAGTATCCGAGGGCGTTATACAAGTGCCGTATGCGAATCATGAGGCTATCGATTTGGTTTGATTAACAAAAAAAAGGTAAAACAAACTCGGCAAATTCACCTTGGAAGGATAACATAAATAGACGCCGTGAGATAGAGGCGAAATATTAATCCACGAAGGAAGTTATACTAAATTATCCAATCTTACTCATGTCTTCTTAAACTCAAAGTAGGACAATTACGTCGTTCCAAAAGCCTCTTTTATTCACAATGTACGACTAATACAGCGATCACAAAAAGAATTAAAAAAAAAAAAAACTCTTTTGAAAATTTTCTGCTATTACTTAATTTGTACTCCCAAACAGTACCAGACAGCAAAGGAAAACTCGAGCAAAATTTGAGCTCAGCTTGGAACGAATTGACTAAAATATAATCGTAACATACAGGTTTGCGCCCACGTGACATACGCGTGATACATTATGCACTGCCTGAGTTTATCAGAATAATTGAGACAAGTTTAATTTGTTACGCTTTAGACAAACTAATCCTTGCTACTTACGGTAAGAATTTGCACGATGCGCGGATCCAGCGTACAGACTTCCTAACCTTGCCCATTCTTCGCCGGAGCGGACGTGCTGTACAGAATGTTTACAGAGTTGCTTCCAGTTTTTTTTTCTCACTCTTTGTACAGCAGTATATAGTACAATTGTTTCCGGTAAATAGAGTGACCGGTAATGACGTGCGCCAACTTTCACATATAAATCCGCACGTTGTTGCCTAAACTTGGCCGAAACGACACGATTTTACACACTATAGTGTGAACTAGCCAGATGTTTGGCACAGCTCAATCCACGCGGAGCAGACGATCGAAGCGCCAGGGAAGAATTAAGGCTTACGGCTCGTCTTCAAGGGTTATCATTGATTACGGATCTGTTTCACGTCGCATCCTATTACCTTGGGATCAGGAGAAATAATCCTCTGCAGAAGAGTCGGTCGCCGTTCCGACATCTTTCGGAGATTTTAGGTAATCTAAATATGTAAAATGACTCAAGCGCTTTCATTTTTACGTACCCTTTGTGCCAACTTTTGAGGACAATCACAATCAATGGAAGGTGAACATTACATTCACATACCATCTTAAAATCACACTCGTCTTTGCACTAATGTTTTTGTAATATACAAGACAAAAAGGGTAAAATGAGTTATAGAGATATATGTAAGCAATATCGGCATTATGATTGTTAAAGAAAATGAAGATAAAATAATGAAAGAAATAAAAAATAAATTAGAAAATAGAAAGAAAAGACTAGGAACTTATTTGGACTTCTTTGTTTTCCTCTTTTTAATATGGTATCTTCTTTTCTTTTCTTTTATTGCATCATGCGCACATCGCGTGCATTTGTAATCTGCGCCACGAGAAGTGAACAATTACCACGCAAGGTTTGTACGTATTTTCTCATTCTCAGCAGACGGTAGGGCACTTAAAGTATTTTTTCTAGTATATTTCAGTACCTGAAATAAATCTGGAAAGTATCTTTTGCCCCATCTTAATTGCACATCTTAGTCACCTACATATTATTTTGAATACATTTTCCTTGCTTTGAGAGTATTTGCCTCCAGAATGGTTTAACGGTTGTGCGGGGATGGATTCGTGTCCTAATTGGGAATTTTTGTACATCATTACGGCACCTTCGATAACAAAACCCGTTAACGATACGACAATTACGCAAAGGCGGCAGCGGAGTATCGCGTATTGTTATTATCAGAGTTATTTAAATAATCTACTAAAACTTATTGGTGTAAGGAAAATTATACACGACAGAAGCATTTGGCAGCAACACAATAAATAGCCGACGACTGACAGTCAAAATCCGGGCACTGAATCCCACAACTGAGTCAAACAACACACTTAATATATGTTATATTAGCAACAACGTTAAGTTACGTTTACACTTAGCTATGCAACAATCAAACAAAAAGATAACACCCGGAGGCGGCCTATATGTTTGCTGTACTTTCTAGTTTGTTTGGTCATTTTGCCTGCGAAATGCTAGGCTTTTTGCACATTGTTGCGTATTATTTTATTTATAAACCAGTGCTTCCATAATAAAGTAGATAAGCCGTGGACAAAAAAAAACAACAACAGGATAATAGTAAAATATAGCTTTAGGACGAGAGGCTCTGCAACACAAACACAGAAACCAAGTTTTGAGCAGCATGCGTGTCTAAAATTTCCAAACAATTAAACGTAACATATAATAGATGGACGACACTGGAAAAATGGTTGCGCGTGTTCTCCCGTACATTCGTTAAAAACGTATTTTTGAACTGTTTTTTATAGCTTTATATCCGTGATTTTACATTCAGTACACTTTACGGGAGAGGTTTCTTATTAAATTAAATCAGAACAGGCACCGTGACCACAACAAGAGAGCTCTTTCTGCTAACGGAGCAGTTTCTATGACCACCTCATGTATGATTGACATTCTCTACTGTATTGCATATTCCTTTAAAAATGATAACAATTATTGCACTTTGATAATTGTTATTCAGCGACGGGAAATAAAGTAAACTTGCCTTGATTTTTGTGGTTTTTTCGTCATGCTGACAATAATACCTTGTCACGTTGACAAATTTGAAAGTACCTAGCAAACTAATAAGGATATATTTCAAGTTATTTGTACTTTATTCAAAAGGCTTTCCAGTGAGAGCGGTCTTAATACTAGAGTAGACATTTTATGAAGTATTTTAACAGCATTCGAAGTCTCATGTCCATTATTTTGTGCAACAATGATGTCCCCCGTATACACTTCGTCACACATACGCATTGCAAACCTTGCGAATAACAATTTGCCTGAAGCCTGCAGTTCTTCCCACTTCAATAAGAGAAGACTCCATTACTCAAAACTGTATTATTTTTTAACGTAGAAAAATGTGGTAGGCCCCACTCTTTCGAAGTGGTAACATAAAAAAGTGAACGAAATCGGTCACATAAAATCAACTACATTTGACAGTCGATATCTTTGCGTACCTCATTTAGCGAATTTCTTAACTCTAGGTATTAAAATCTTGGACGTATTTTATATAATTGCAAGAGTTTTGCCAGACGCAAACTAAGCAGGCTTTAGTACTTTTCTTGTCCGGAACATGAACTTTCCCCTTAGATTTGAAGTTTCACTAGCTAAACCAAAGCACAAACACTGCTCGAAATTACGCGAATGCACCTTATTGTTAGCAACGCAACCATTCCCAATCGAGTGTGTTTCATGTTTGGCAGGACACCGCTCGGCCAAAGCGTGCCAGGATTTCCCAACCGCTGGCTCCATATGTCGGCGAAACGTCTGGTTGCCTTCTTTGTCACATTGAACAAGCGCCAAAAAATATAATAAACATATTTCTACGTGTATATTAAATCTACCTGCTCAAGAAAAATGTAAAAACCACAAGCTTTTGTTTCAGGAGACTTCGAAAAGGTCACGTGAAGTACGTAACACCAAACTCAATGAGATTTTTTTTTATGCCAGGATATTGGATCAATGCAGAAAAGTAGACTATTGGCAAGTAGAAATGAAAAGTAGAATATTGGAATTCTCACACCAGCCATGCCCGATAGTTAAAGTAAACGCCTCATAGTAAACGCTGAGTTTTTGCACTAATTTATAAAAAAAAATCGGCTATGATAATTATTCCCAATTCCCGTTTTTACCTAAAACCATTACGACTTGGCCTAATTGAATATTTTAATTTTTAGTTATCAGGAACTACTTTTCTCCTCGTAATTACCACGATGTCGATAATTAGAAACGGTGGGATTTTGGCCAGTCAAAAGATCGCAGAGGCGCGTCCGAGAAGCCCTGCGTTTTAAAGTCCGGCTAATTTCAGACAAACGCTTCACCAAAGAACATAAAAAAGAAATGACGCCCTTCATTGGAAGAACGACCAAGGATCGAATGAAGCAATTCCGCATGGCAGATTTGAATTACGAATAAATGAACCTACCTTCAATGAAACGGAATTCATTTTGGGTGAAGAAAAGACGTCGTCTTTCAGTCAGTATACGCCTTTCGAAACGGAATGTCCTTGCTCGGAAGCATACACAGCGTGCACCCCAGTGCTGAAGGATGGTTAAGGAAATACCAAATGCACTCGTCGGGAGACAAAATGCTTTACGTTGTTTTAATATTGTTGACATTTTGAAAGATGAAAAGGAATGAGCTTTTATCTTTGAAAGGTCGATATGGGATGGTAAGTCAAAAAGTTTTCAGCACATCATTTTTTAACGCGTAAATTGTTTTTAACGCTTCCTCGAATCCCAAGATTTTTTACGTCCACCCGTCCGTCCGCCCCTACATTTTCCGCTAAATTTAGCGGGGAAAGTGACGTCACGCCACGTCTTGTGACGTCCCGTGACCAATACACATTGGGGAAATAGACAGCACGTGACCTGTACGTCAACTCTGTTTCCCCGCGAAATTTATCAGGAAAAGTTACGTCTTGTTCCCCAAAAAAAGTAATTCAGTTCCCCCCTAAATTTAGCAGGATATTTACGTCACGTGTCCTGTACACCAATTCAGTTACCCGCAAAGTTTTTAGAGGGAAAATGCAGCTGTTGTGACCCAAACACCAATACAACTTCCCCGCTAAATATAGCGGGCGAAACCGACGTTACTTTATTTATAACCATTCCGTGTACGCGCTAAATTCAGTGGGAAATATACATAACGTGACAGCGCAATTCCCTCCCTAATTCACTACAAAAAATTTCATGCGTTATAGCACTTTGAATGTTAAGCTGGATGCCAATTTTTCATTTCACTTACAGAAATGTAGGAGTTGAACACGTACAGCTGCAACGGAAAAAGAGTAGCACAAGTGACCGAGGTCCAAAGCGGCAAACTCGCTACACGCGGCGCTATTGTATTAGGGATGGGCGAATATTCGGTTATTACGAATAGTCAATCGAATTCTGTTCTATTCGGCATTCGCTTCGAATCGAATTTAAGTATTCGACAATATCGAACTATTCGACAATATAGAATTATTCGACCTTTCTAAATACGTCAAATCCGACTATATCGAACCTGTTTACATCGCAATATTCCTTATATTGAATAAGTTTTGTGCACAGTGATGTTACAGTGGTAATATATAGCAAAAACTATTGCTACATCGAACAAAAATAGCAGCTGCAACCGATATATATCGAACTGCCAAGAGCGCCGTTTTGCTCTGCAAGCTGGCTTTCCCCGAAAGGAGAGTTCGCATTGGGGGAAAGCCACCTTGCAAAGCACGCTAGCCTTTATTTAGCTTTTTTTTCCGGGCGGCCGCGTCGATTGCCGGAAGAAAAGAAAATATATCTTTTGCGGAGGGAGCGGAGAGACGGTACTCCTTGCTCAGTCTCCCCGCTCCGTCTGCAAAAGAGAATATATTTTTATTCCAAGCGGTTAACGCAACCGCCCGGGAAAAAAACCAAATTGCGGTGGCTTAGCTCGGCTATGCCAGGATGTACGTAGCGTGAGCTTATGCGAACAAAATGAGAGGCGCTACAAAGCGGCTCCGGTGCAGCGTCAGACTTGGCTACTGGGCAACGGAGGCGCACAGCGAGGCACGCGGCGGCAACAGTGCGTCTGCCGCGGCTATGACGTCACTTCTCTAGAATGCGCAGACCGGCGAGGCGCGCGCGGCGGCGGCGGCTCCGGCGCGCAAGCTGTGCGCCGTGTGACGTCACTGCTCCTCGTGCACGCGCAGACCGGCGAGGCGCGCGCAGTGGCGGCGGCTCCGGTGGGCCAGCTGTGCGCCGCGTGACGTCACTGTTCCTCGCGCTTGCGCTGCACGGCTCTTTGAAAGCCTTGCGAAACTGCTCAACCTCGGCCAGTGTAGCTCATGCTACAAAAAAAGCCAGCTTGCCACCTGTATTAGGGGGAAAGCCAACTTACAGAGCAAAACGGTACTCTGCAGGAGAAGGTGCTCCTGCTCGGACGTACTCCTTTCTCTCGGCACAGTTCGGTGCTAATGCGCGAATATAGAAGGCAGCGGCCTCAGCATTTCGGAGTCCGTCGATAGCGTAGAAAAATATTGTTATAGCGGATGCAATGAATAAAAAGCAGCAGAAGATGCAAGACTACTTCATTGTGTAATATGTCAGCAGAAAGTGGATTTTCGAGAGTCAAATTCATTAAAATCTTTATATCGAATTACCCGCCATATCGAACTGGTAGACTTTTTTTTGCGAGTTCGATATGAATGGGCTTGACTTGCTCTGGCTTGTATTTCCGGCCAGGTGGCGCAAGCTTCCGACCATTTCGTGCTCCCGAATTCAATACACTTGAAATTAACAATTACGGTCCAAACTCATTACAACGGACCTGGTTACAACAGATATTTAGATATAACATACCGATTTGTGAAGTTCGGTTGGTTTTCCTCTATGTACCATTGACTCAACTTTATATCTGCATACAACATACTCTTTTTACAATAGACAGAAATCTTCGTCAAAATTAAGGTCTGTTATAACGAGTTTAGACTGTACAGTACTTCTAATACCAAATAAGGGCAAATATAAAACTATAGTTTAAACATATCATGTGGTATTTGTTGCTTGTACTATTCTGAACTATTCGATTCGAAATTATTCGGCCAAAATCGCTATTCGCTTTGAATTCGATTCGGACCCAAAATCCTCTATTCGCCCATGCCGACTATGTTTTCCCAAGTGCGCCGATAGCGAGAGTGCCAGTCACGTTGCATATCTGAACGCGGGGGTGGCCGGCAGAAAATTAAGGGATAAGATAGCCGTCGAAATGCGGGCTTTAGGATGGGCTGCTTTCTGCCGTCCACCCCCGCGTTGAGACATGGAACGTGACTGTCACTCTCGCTATTGGCGCGCTCGGGAACAATGGCGCCGCGTGTCGCGATTTCGCCGCTCCGAGCCTCGATCACTTGTGCTACTCTTTTTGCGTTGCAGCTGTACGTCATGTTTCTGCATTAGTCTCCTTCATATTTGTGACACTTAGTCTAGCGGTTCGCAGGTTTGAATATTCCCATCAAGAAAAAAGGTTTTCAGGTTGGTCGCCCAACCACCTAACGCACCATACTTCCCGCACTGACGGGCGTCCATCTCCCTCTTCGTTCATTACGCTTGTCTGGCCAGTTCTAAGAGCCCTGTCCCCACATTGTGCAGTAAGGCTTCGCTAAGATTTCGATCTCCGGCCCACCTTGCAACCACAGAAATGGAGTTCATTGCCCTTTGTTCCTCCTCGGTGCACACTGCTAGCCGAGCGGCCATGTATGCACTAAAACAAAAGAAAGAAACATGACGCGATCAAGGTCAAACTTCTATAACAAGACCACAGTAGTATCAACTCTAGACATGCATGCGCAGTAGGACAGTGCTAAACCTCTGGCGAAAATCTGAATAATTTATTTACTTCCCTTCTTAATTCCCTTATCAGAACTAAATAACAATATAATGTCGAAGTGCTGAAACCACGCTTGAAGAAAGAAAGAGGTTGTCGAAACAAGGCGGAAACAGAAAGGAAATTCCATTCGGGCTTCGCGCATCTCACGGAAGGGGCAATGTCGGATAGAGGCTCCGCGCGCCTCCCGGCCTTGAAAACCTGGGCGCCGCGAATAAGGACTGTCCCTTGAGCTGTTGTCATGCTGCGCCATCTCGCGGCGTTTGTCACAGAAATGAGAACGAACCTTCGACACACCTGCTCCGTGGCCAGGCAACGCCGTCCAGAAACCCCTCTCTTCTTCCATTCTGGCTGCAACGGAGCCGCTCCTGCTACCAGAGATTTCGAGCCCGTGCGTGCGCGGAGACAAAGAGGGTTTCGCCATTGCGCATTATTTGTACTCGGTATTCGTACCATCTGTGACGCCACGTTTTTTGAGCTTCAAGCCAAACACCTCGCACTTCCGTTTCACTTATAAAATCCGACCGCAGCCAAAGCCACAATGCGGTGTAGTCAATCGAGCAACGCTAAAAGTGCAACGTCACGGCTCTCGACGGCATTGAGCGTTTGCTAACCCCGGCCGAACCAATCGCGCACAAAAGAAAAAAAATCACAGGATCACGCCGCATTTACTGTGTGTGATTAGTTTAGCCGCTGATAACAGACAAGTACATAAACAACAATGACGATGCACATTTTGCCGCAGCTTGATTGGCTCTGTCGCATCGTGGCGTTGGTAACGGTCCGACTTACGGGACGTTACAAACCGGAAACGCTCTCTAGAAACAAGTGGGCGTTTGTACTGACCAGGTGGTAGCACCGCGCGTGCGCTGTGCCGATAACAGCGTTCCCGTAGCGGCGTCACTCCAGGGCCGCTTGTTGGTGTGTATATATGCATAGAGAGGCCGTAATGATGCTGACGTCATCCGTTGTAGGCCAGCGGAGGGCAAAGAAAATAGACAAAACTGCGGAGTCCGAAAGCGTTTCGGGCTGGGACTCGTGATCTCTCACTGACTGATCTTGGGTGCCCGGGCGAACGCTTAAGGAGCTCTCTTGTCCAATCTATGAGCGGCTTAGGCCTCCCGTAGGTTACGTACAAAATCCAGTCAAAATATAGGGACGGAGAGTGAGGTCACTATTTTAGTACAGAACAGGGGGACGAGAAGCGCTAAAAAAAAAGGGACGGTCAATATTCTTATTACCCTGTTCGTTAAGCAAACGTTATCCGATCGTGATTAGCTGCGTTCATTTACGTGTTAATCCTCGGCAGGCCCGTCGCCTGGGGCCCTAATCTACACGGCGGGAGAAAAGGGGACGAAGGGCCGGGAGATCACCGCCTGCTGCAATTTCGCCTGCGCCGTGGCGCAGATCAATCTCAGCACGCGGAGATTGTTCCGGTCACTTTGTCTCGCACCGTAGATTAAGGCCCCTGGTCTTCTTCCCGGGGTTCAAAAGTTCGGTGTGAATTCCGAAGGTCACCAATACTACCACCCTTTGTTGTCATGAAAAGGGTCATTACTTTCCATAAGCACCGCAAAGAGAAAAATAAAAAGAGAAAATAAATAAATTATGATTTCCAGTTTGAGGGTCACAACCACATTATCGGAGCAGTCGGAATGAACACGTTGTAAAACAAAATACTGTCCGACAGAAGTTATTTTTTGGAGATTCGTTTACAGGCTCCTTTTTTGTGTTCCCTGTGAACCAAAGAATGACGCTGCACTTTCAAGTTTAACTGTATACGACGCAAACGCTATCTGCTCCTACTCTTCAAACAAAGAAGTAAGAAAAGAAATTTGATCATATACTGGAAAATTAATCTAAAAAAACAAATTTTAAATTTGATTTACTAAACTAAAACAACAAACTGAAATAAAATAAAGTTAATACAATTAGGTGACAAGGGCGAGCTTCTGCGTTTAAGAAATTTTTCAGCGCAAAATTACAGTGGCTACTCTTTAACGTGAGTGCTCATTCTTGCAGACAATACTTCACTTGCAATTAAGTTGAAACTGATTTATGATATCCACAAGTAAACAAATCGTTAAAAAATTTCTGAGCTGTTATATATACTTTTTTTAATCCTTCGGTCCCCTTCACACGGGTATATTTTCCAGCAATTTCGGTGTTGCTGGCGAGTTGTTCCCTAGCTTTCCCTAGATCCTCGCGCTGCAACACGAATTTCTGGGATCAAGTCTGACTCGAAACAAAGGAGCAATTCGGAAAACTTGGAAAAGGTTTGAAGCGGCAGCAGCCAACCAGGGAGGTCATATTTGCACGTGACACTCCTGTAGTGGGGATTAGTAAAACAAAAGACTCGGTTCTGGTTTGAAACCGATCGTTTTTCAAGAATAAATTGTTTAAAAAATAATGTACTATTCTTAACGCCATTTAAAGATGTAAAAACAGGTTTATAGCGCGTAACTGTGTATAAATATTACAAGAACATTCAAAGATGATGATAGCAAATCGTTAGCAATTGTGTTGCTGCGTGCGAATAGGAAGGCCTAAGTCGGTGGTGCTGCGTTGTTAAGTTGCTGGAAGAAACTTCTACGTTTGTGATTGATTTTGATGTGGGCCTTAAGTTGCCACCTTGTACCATGACCGCAACATCTTACTGCATGCGGTTACGCGACAGCCAATCAGTCAATCCAATCAAAGAGTCGGAGTAAGCCGTCTGACACTGTTAGATATAGGTGCACTCCTCATTCAATACGTTGTCACGTGCTTTCCTCTCTCACCATGTTTGGCTCAAGCGGGCCATAGTGTTGGCTCCTTGACAAGTTACGCTGAAACAGAGCACAACAGCGACCAGCATTGACTTAGGATTTTTCAAATTTTTCCGCCTCATCGCATATTGAGGTGAGCCGTCCCTGGATGGCGCCACAAGTTACGGAACGACCCCGCTCTGATTGGTTAGATAGGGGCCGAAAGGAAAAGAGGGAGTGCCTCTTACTGGTTCGGTTTCCCTAAAGCTGCTTTCTCTCTTCCCCGTTTAGAAAAAAAAATTAAGGGGAGCGCACAAAATAGGCGGGGAAGGAGGCGATTGCGGGTGAGCGGTTTGCACGTTTAGGTGCACTTCCGTGCTCGAGCTGCGCGTTCGTGTCAACGTTTTTGAGTTTCTCGGCTGGGCACTGGCTCCTCGTGCTTTTGATTCAGATTGCATTTGTTCTATTTTTCTGTTTACTTTCTGATATCATTGGTTCTCGTTTGTTTTGCAACAGTAAACACACGCCATTCAAGTCAGACGTTGCGGCGAGAAGAACGTGGGATTTAGAAGAGAAGTCGGTGATTTGCGGACACGTGCGTGGCCGGGCGTCGGTTGCCTACTTGTGGAATCAGGATGCTCACGTACACCTAGCCAGGAACCCAGAGTGTTCCTCGAAGAAGTTTACCCTGATTACACTTCTTGTGGCAGAGAAGTATTCAACAGAAGAAAGTGCAGGTAAGTTTATATCAAAAAATATAATGAGTTATTTTTTTATCCTTTTGAGATATCTGTATTCTCATACTTCTCCGTTTTTCTTGCATCACTTTTATACGTGTAATAAAATAGCTGGTGGTCCAACACCGAAGGCAGAGCCTCGCGTTCTTCTTTTTAAACGTTTGTGACGTTATGCTTACGCGCGATTCGAACTTAACGTTTGGTAATTACTAGGAAGAAAATCTATTCGGAGACAAGTCCATTGAACTAATGAAAATATATAATATCATATGAGAACCTACATGTACGCTATAAAATTAACATGTGGTCTGGGGGTTTTATACTGGACACTTGGCAGAAAAGTCGTCCAGGAATTCGGCGGCTGTGATTGACCGGCGGCTCGCTTGACCTTGGCGCCGTCCAATCACGACGGTCGAATTCCTCGCCCATTTTTTCGCCAAGTATCCAGATGAGAGTCCCTAGTGTTCTTATTGGACACGTCTTATACTGTTTGTTTTTATTTTTTGAATAGGGTAGGTTAGCTCATTTCCGCTCGCGCACAGCCAACCTGAAGAGTACGCATGTTCGTAGCACTGCACCCCTACTGCGTGATGTACCATAAAAATAAGACCTCACATGTTATCTCTTGTATATCTTTTAATGGCTAAATATGTCAGCCATTAAAAGAAACCCGGACCGGTATCGCCATGCAGAGATAATTCCAGCTGTATATTAAAATCACAAAACGTACGCTGCACGACACTTTTTAGCGCGAACATGACAACGGGGCTTTTACACATTTACTTTGGGACAATACGGGCTATTAGAATGAATCAAGTCACACCACCTAGCTCATGAACTCATTTAAGCATTTTGTAACGCATTATTAGTTTTGAATATTAATTCTGTGATTTTTTGGACAGCGCTAAACTAATCAGCACCAGTGGCCGTCTGCTGTCTCCGCTCTAGATGATAAATTTAGCCACTGCTATACGACCGCTAGCCAGGGGTCTTTAACGTTTATCGCGCGGTAGTGATACACGATCGCACTAACGGTACGATGCTCAACCCAATCGAACAGACTGAAGAAAGCTCTTTGATGTAAAGGGGAGACATTTTGAGAAACTGGCAATACCTTTTTGTTTGATCTAACTGTGCCTCGATGTGTGCTCTTGATGTTTCAATTTCAAGTAATTGGCATCGAAGAATTTCTTCGGTTTCGCCATGACGATTAAAAAAAGCAACAATGTGTTGTTTTTTTTTTTTTGCGCTGTTCACGATGCTCGCAAGGCTTGTACGTAAATTTTCGAAAATATGACTATATACTGCACAAACCTAAAAAAATCCTTTTATATCTCTGTTAAATTACCTGCTTTAGCTGCTGATCTAACAAAATATAAAAACAAAAATTTAAAAGCAAGCTTAATAACGTTCAAGATAAAAACCATCGGCACATTCCCAAATATATGCCCTGTCACACTCATTACACTGGCTGGCTTTCAAGACCTTTCTGTAGTTTATATAAAACCCAAAATGAAACAAAAGTGTTTTTTTTTATCTTCATTTCAAATGTTTAAAGAAATTCTTGTTACCGTTTTGTTCTCGAGAGCTTAGTTGAAAAATAATCTTTTAAATCGATGTCTACTGAAATTATCTCTAGTTGCCGTAACTGCTCTGATTGAGAAAGAAAGTTTGTTGACAGTTTCATGACGCAAACAAATCCAAGTTGAAGAGTTCACTGGTTCTCAAGCATTCTTCACCGATACCTTTACTTAACGCGATTAGCAGGAGCCCAACGGACTTGCGACGCAAGAACACATTGTGTCTCGGTTATGCGACACTTAGGTACATTAATATTTTACTCCGTATCTTCTATCCGCACTTTTTTTTTTGTTTTAGTGGCCGCACGTATCTCGTCGCGTGGCATACTGAGGGTTATTTTGTTTTGACTACCTTGCACGCAATCCTACGTAGCCAATGTTCAGCTTGACTCCAAGTCAGGCTTCTTCACACTATTCATCTTAATGCTGGGAAGTCGAACATCCAGGGGCAGTGTTTTTCTCTCGACGCGTTTGGGGAAGAAGAACGAACGAACCGGAATCTGTTTATCTTTAACGCGCTCTTTCTTTGTATCTTTCTCACTCTCTCTTTCTTGCTCAAGACTTATTTGTTCTACTTGTGTTCATATCCTACGCTGCAATCAGACAATCGCTTCTGCCAATATTATCCAACTTTATTTTCTCCTTGTATCCTTGCATGAATTCAAAGCATCCATACTGGCAGCTAAGTCTTTGGATTTACCCTTCTTGCCACCCGCCTCAGATAGGTACACAGTGCACTGGTCAGTTATTCGCAGTCATCGCTTTTTAGCGAGCAGCGATCCAACTATCTTTAAAACTGGCGCGCGAGACCATGCGTATTATTCCGGGGGGGGGGGGGGGGGGGGGGGGGAGCTAGTCTGACAGGAGTTGACGCAACCGCTTGGTCACGTGGTGAAGGCCCAATCTTAATGCGTGGGGGGAGCGCGGGCAAACCCGATGTTTGGGATGATGTCAAATAACGAATAACACTCACACAAAAAATGCCGTTTTTTTTAGTGCGTGTCGTGTTTTGATTTAGGCAATGTTTCTGCAGAATATTACCTAAAAACGCTACCGCACTTAAAGCCACTCTATATGGAAAGTGCCGTCATTGATTGATCCTTCGACACATTCTGAACCTTTAAAAAACGCCTCCTCTTCCTCTTCAAAGTTGATCGTGCGGCTACCCCTGATTGGCGGAGCGTCCATCAGGTTTCGGATCACCACTACCGCCCGCCATTTGTGGCCTACCGTGTTTTGGTCTCAGATTCTCCGGCGGCGTCTCTACACACACATACTGCGTTGCCGGCCACCCGTCGAAGCTTTGACGTGGCACTACTTAAATCTCTTGCACGTGTTTAAAAAAAAGCACCTTTACATTTTTCATCTCGTTGTGACTTTGGCATCTAAAGAGACGAACAAAAAGGCACAAGCAGTGATAATATTTGCGAGTCGAGTCGGCGAAGCGAGTCGGGGACACCGCAACTGCGGTGTACTTTGCTTCGTTTGCAGCGTAAGATCACGGCTCCGCATCACATAACAGAAGCGTGTGCGCGCCTATTGTTTCGGTTGTTCTGCCTGCTCAAGAGGAATTGAGATTAGGACAATCCGTCTCAGAGTTCAATTTTATCGCATGAATGTTTATAAAGGGGAAGCTTGCGTATGATCCCGAACACAATTACCCGAGCAGGCGCACTGCCGAAGCATCGAGAAAACTCGCGTGCCAGCACCACACCTAAAGCAATGAAAAGATACACCCAATAGGCAGGACGTCAGAACACTAACAACTCATATCTTAGCGAAAACACGGAACCTGTGAGTCAAGTGTGTGCGAAAAGCACCGATCTAGCGAGGGTTTGAAAGCAGTCAGTTGTCGCGCCGCTCGGCGGAAGGGCAGCCTGGGAGGCGCTTGCGTCGAAATGAAAGAGGGAGAGGCTCGCGAAGTGGAGCAAAAAGCGAGAGATTTTCGAGGAAAAGAAGGCAAGGCATAGAGTAAGATACAAAAGGTAAAGTGAGGACACTGCCATAGGGCCCCAGCGGCCGACATAGACCAGTGACAGCTAGCGCTCCCAGAGGGCGGAATTATGCATAATCTGGTCCCGATTCCGGTCAAGGAAGTTTCGGTTTCGGTTTGGACATTTCTGCCCCGGTACTCTTCTGCACCTCCTTTTCTTCCTTTTTTTTTTTTCTCCTCGTCTCGCTATGCCCTGAGGGCTTCTCGGCCCCCGCTGTTTTTTTTTTTTTTTGTTTTGTTTTTTATTGGGGACGCAGTTTTATTTCAATTTTTATCCTAGAAACCGTGCAAAATTTGTCAGACAAAATTTCAGCTTACTTCACAAAACAGAAGAAGTGATTTTCTTTTTTAATTTAAAACATTGAAGTTACACAATCGCCACATCGACTCCTGGCTGGTGGAGCATTTTGAGGTAAACAACAGTAAGTGGTTTTCAAACTATTTTTGGACAGCATTCATATATACATGATTTACTTCTGAAGCTCTGTGTGTTTTATAAGGAACATATACTCAATAAATTAAATGAACATGAGGGAGTTTGGCATATCTCACAAGTTGTAATAGATTTTTAGTGGAACCTAGTTCACAAGAGCTTTCCACAGGGAACATGCTGAACGATACATTCGCTTCCACGCCGACTCTGGCACTGGAAGTGAGTACAGAAATAAATAAGACATCGCTTTCGTTACCAGTCATACGAGCATAGTACGAGTACGAAGCACACGTAGGATAAACAAGTCTTCATTTCCGGCTAATATAAAACACACTACTTGGCATAGCCTGAAACTCACTGCGGGCGAGCTATCAACAAACATTGAGAACTATTCGGAATCTGTCAAGATTCAGCGTCCCTAAACGTTCCTCGAAACATATTTGTTCAGGAAAAGAACTGTTATTAATGCAGAATTCATGGACAGTCACGAGAGAAACAGATGCCTAAGCTAAGATAACATAACACAATATTTTAGCTCATAAAAGGGCAAAACACGTTTTGCAACACTGCATAACCCGTGTTCATTACTCGTCACGCAATACGCAACTATAAAATTTGACAAATAAAAGCTATACAGAAAAACCTTGTTCTAAACAGGAGGGAGCAGTATGAAGCAGTACGTGAAAAAACAAACGAAGGAACAATACAGATGCCATATACACACCAGTAGGCTTCGTGTCATCAAGATGCTGAAGTCATATACAGCCATATCTCATTAACATAGACCCCTACATTTAACATAAAAGATTGTCCATGATGGGAGCCGTCCATAATAATGAGTCAAGGTCAAGATCACAAATAATCAACACGCGTTCTATCAAAACCTAGCATAACGTATCTTAGCCTTTGACCTGCAAACTATATTCTCTTTATCATCTACAGTATGCATGCTGAAAAGGAAGGCGCACAAGAAATTACGAAATGTTTTTTTTTCTTCAGATTTTGACATTGTTTGGTTTTGCATTGCTAGGCGAAATGTTAAGTGTTTAGCTTTGACATGAATTTTCTACTTATTGTTGAGCTCTGCAGCATGGCTAAGCAAAGAGTGCTCATGTGTTCCGACCGCTCTAAAACATGGCCCATTTGCAGCCGTTGTTGAGGTAACCTTACAAGATAATTTTATTCTGAGCGTAAAACAAATCTCCGTATTTTAGTGTCTGCTTGAATTTGACAACAAAAGTTGAACTGGCATTCGATAAAACTTTCATTGGATCTTTTGTCAACATTTCATGAGGTTAGGTTTGCAAATCATTGGTTAAAAAATTTTCATTTATAGACAACAAGTTTTTAACCCTTTTTAATTGAAGCCACAATATTTAAATAGGTACAAACTGGAGGTTCTTTTAGTGGCTGGTAGTACGTCATTTATAGCGATAATTGAAGCTGCCGAGTCAATATTGCAAAAACACTGCCCTCACAAATATTATGTTTTTAATTGCACTAATTGTTTTGCTTCGAGTTACACACATTGAGTTACGTGGAATCCGAAAACAAAAATTTAACGCCTGGCTTTTTATGTGTTTTCCCATTGTTGGCGCACCAAAAAATACAGCAGTAGCTTTTGTAGGACATTACCCGGGTACGTGAGAGAATAATAAAGTACATCAGTTGGATCATCAACAGCGCGTTCCCTCAGCTCACTGCAAAGGGGACCAAACTAAGTGGCGGCCAGAATAATGCGATAATACACTGTATCGAATACAATAAAGCGGTGGAAATCAGGTCGTCGCATCCACGGATCGTTTCGTCAACATGCGAAGTTTCGTCGACAGTGTGTTTCATTAAAAAAAACTTCCCGCGTTAGTCTCAACCAGACACTTTGCAAGCGGTCGACGGTTCGTCGAACACAATTCTGCTTTATTCGCAACAAACTATTTGCGTCTCGCCTAGTTTTTTGTTTTTTTTAATTAAATTACGCGCTTGCTTTACACACTTGCTAAGAGAAAATAGGTCGTCGACGAAACGTCGCAGAAGCGTGTTTACAAGACAAGTTTCCCCCAAAACGTCACAGTGTCAAAGAAACGTCCGTCATAAAAAGTTGTCTGCGGAACGTGTTTCGGCGTTTCCATGAAACGTGTTTCGACGAAACGGTGCGAACCCGTGAACATAGCTTCTACTCAATGAAGAACACCTGAGCTGGCCGAAGCTTCTGCAAGAAAGCTCGTTCCAAGAGCTTAAAACGAGCGGGTCAGCGTGCCGGGTTTCACCATTCCGTTGCTCACAAAGCGGCCGTTGCGTAGCAGGCGGCTGCGTGCGAACACGCGGGACCGGCGAGACCCGTGGACGCTCGCTGCCTGATGGCGAGCTGGCGTAGTAAATCATGTGGTATATGTAACGCGAAACATGAAAGTTATTTAAACATAATAAAATCCTAAAAATAATTTTGAAACATTACAATTTTTAGCCAAAGTATTTTTTTACGAATCCTGCATAATAAGTTAAAGATATTTTACACAGAAGCGCAGCTAAGCGGACGGCAATAAGCACACGATATAGGCCGCCAATCGGCTTCTGTGTCCTCTTATAGCGACCAGAAAAGCAGACGAAGAAGCCCAGGGGTCAATAAGCGCGAGCGCGACAGGCGCGAGGAATTCGAGGCTAATCGGGTCGGCGGCAACGGTCGAAGGTGCCGCCGACCCGATATATTGCCAGAAGTTCACGGCCGAAGGTGCTGTAGCGGCATTCTGCAGGTTCCAATTTTTTTGAGAAGAATGCAATCAGGCGCAATTCTGCAACAATACATCGGAGCAGTCTGGCACCCGATTGCATTCTTCTCAAAAAATTTGGAACCTGCAGAATGCCGCTACAGCACCTTCGGCCGTGAACTTCTGGCAATATATCTCACCATCAAGCACTTCAAACATCTTTTAGAAGGTCGACAGTTCTTTATCCTCACGGATCACAAACCTCTCACGTATGCTTTAAAATCATCAAGCGATAAGTTTTCTCCACGAGAAACACGGCACCTATCTTATATCGCCGAATTCACGACAGACATCCGACACATCAAGGGATCTCACAACCCAGCAGCGGACGGACTGTCCCGCATATCATCGACCTTCGACTGCAATGCTATTTCACCTACCATCGACTTCGCAGATATGGCTGCCACGCAACGAGGTGACAAGGACATCCTCCTGCTCACTCAGTTATCCAACCAACTGAAGCTCTTAAAGATTACGATTCCGCACAGTGATCACCCTCTCCTTTGCGATGTTTCAACTGGAGTGTTGCGACCTGTTGTCCCTGTACCGTTTCGCCGTCAGGTTTTTGACTGTATTCATGGTCTCTCACACCCTGGGATACGCGCAACGCAGCGTTTGATAACACAGCGTTTTATTTGGCACAGCATAAATAAGGATGTGAGAGAATGGGCACGCGCTTGTATTGGTTGCCAAAAATCAAAAATTCATCGCCACACCTCCACAGGCTTTCAACAATTCCCTGTGGCCACCACACGATTCGATAACGTCCATATTGACATTGTCGGGCCCTTACCTCCCTCAGATGGGAACACATACATACTTACGTGCATCGATAGATTCACGCGCTGGCCAGAAGCCTACCCGATTTCTGACATCACTGCCGCCACCATCGCGCGGGTTTTCGTGAGTGGATGGGTTGCAAGATTTGGTGTGCCATCCACCATAACAACAGACCGCGGACGGCAGTTTGAGTCAGCTTTATTTCGCTCCCTTATGCATCTACTTGGTACACACCGCATACGCACAACCTCGTATCACCCTATCGCCAACGGTATGGTGGAAAGGCTCCATCGCTCACTCAAGTCCTCACTCAAGGCACAAGGAGACTCTACGCACTGGTGCAGGCAGCTACCACTCGTCCTACTTGGCCTTCGATCGGCAGTCAAGGAAGAGCTCAACTGCAGCCCCGCAGAACTCGTATATGGCAGCACTTTGCGTCTTCCAGGTGATTTTTTTCCCCCAAGTGATCCACAAGCTGAACCGGACCCTGCAACCTACGCCAATGAAATAAAAGCTGCCATGCGTAGAGTACGCCCAGTGCAGCCAAGACTACAACGACGAACACCGATCTATGTACCACACGATCTCCGAACATCTACACACGTCTTCGTTCGACGAGACACGGTTCGTAAGCCGCTACAACAACCATACGATGGACCCTTCAGGGTGGTAGAACGGAGAGACAAACATTTTGTACTGGACTTAGGAGGCCGAACAGACACTGTGTCTGTTGACCGACTCAAACCTGCGCACTTGGCAGCTGCCATCGACACACGTCGCTGTCGACGCGTCACCTGGGCTACGCCTCTCTGCCGTCCACTTCTCTAGGAGGGGGGCACTTATAGCGACCAGAAAAGCAGACGAAGAAGCCCAGTGGTCAATAAGCGCGAGCGCGACAGGCGCGAGGAATTCGAGGCTAATCGGGTCGGCGGCAACGGTCAACGGTGGCTGGCTCCTTCTCGTTTTGTGTATATTAAATAACTTATACTCTCTTGAAGCTAAACATTCGAGAGAAATCTCTCTGGTTGGGAAATACAATAATTAAAATATGGCAACCAACCAATCCCTAAACATGTAGGAGCCCTACGTTTCGAACCGACTTGGTTCTTCGTCAGGGGCGACTGTGGCCGTCGAGGAGCGGCGTTTTTCGCTCTTCTTTTTCTTCTTTCAGGGATGTGGCGCATTTCTCGATCTTCTTCTTTCCTGCATATGGCGAAGCCCGTTCACATACACTGTTGGTAAAGCACCAAGGCACCTATTTATGTTGCCTGGCGTCGTTTGAATATGCCAGGACTCGATGAAAAGCCTATGTCGGTTGTTAGTCTCTGCGTCGATAATGCTGGTGTTCTCGAAATCAATCCGGTGGTCTTTGACTTCGCAGTGCTCAGCGACTGCGCTGCGCTCGTGGTCGAGCTTGCGAACGTCGTTTTTGTGTTGGCGTATTCTTTCGTTGAAGTTCTTTGTCTCGCCGATGTAAGTGGCTGGACAATCTGCACAAGGGATCTTATAAACCACGCCCTGCGTTTTTTCTTTCGGAGGGCGATCTTTTGGGCGGGGCATGAGTAACCCAAGCGTGGACATCGGCTTGTGAGCCACGCTGATTCCTTTTTTGGCTAGCACGCGTGCAAGCGCCTCGCTTGTTCCTTTGATGTAGGGTACGCAGATTCGCGAGGTTAAGCGTGGCTGCGCACAGGCTTGTGGTTGCTGGTGTCTGTGATCTCGAGCGTGACGACGGGCAACGCGTTGGATGAAGGTGCTCGTGTATCCGTTCTTTTTCAGATCAGCACAGACGGTATTTTCCTCCTTTCTTCTGTCAGCCTCAGACGAGCATATAGTCTTCGCCCTAGACAGGAGTGTCCTAACCACCGATGCTTTGTGGCAGGCCGGGTGATTGGAATCAAACTGGAGATAACGTCCAGTATGCGTGGGCTTCCTGTAGACTGAAAACTTCAACTTTTCCTTTTCTCTTCTCACGAGCACGTGAAGAAAAGGCAAGGAATTGTCTTTTTCAAGTTCCGCTGTGAATTGAATAGCCGGTTCGATGGAGTTGAGGTGTGAGAGGAATCTGTCCACTTCAGATCTTTGAAGGATGCAGAAGCAGTCGTCTACATACCGCACAAATATTTTGGGCGCAGTGGCGAATCACTGCAGGGCCTCTTCCTCAATGGCTTCCATGCACAGGTTAGCCGTGGTAACGGAGACGGATGCGCCCATGGCGGTTCCGCTGGCCTGTTTAAAATACTCTCCCTTGACGCTAAAGTAGGTGTTGCTAAGGCAGAACTCGAGGAGGCGGCACAGTTCCTCCACACTAAGGGCGGTCCTGTTGTGCAGGTCTTTGTCTTTTTCGAGAGCTTTCCTGGCAGCTGTAACTGCCAGGGGAACCGGCACACTTGTGAAAAGCCCCGCCCAAAAGATCGCCCTCCGAAAGAAAAAACGCAGGGCGTGGTTTATAAGATCCCTTGTGCAGATTGTCCAGCCACTTACATCGGCGAGACAAAGAACTTCAACGAAAGAATACGCCAACACAAAAACGACGTTCGCAAGCTCGACCACGAGCGCAGCGCAGTCGCTGAGCACTGCGAAGTCAAAGACCACCGGATTGATTTCGAGAACACCAGCATTATCGACGCAGAGACTAACAACCGACATAGGCTTTTCATCGAGTCCTGGCATATTCAAACGACGCCAGGCAACATAAATAGGTGCCTTGGTGCTTTACCAACAGTGTATGTGAACGGGCTTCGCCATATTCAGGAAAGAAGAAGATCGAGAAATGCGCCACATCCCTGAGAGAAGAAAAAGAAGAGCGAAAAACGCCGCTCCTCGACGGCCACAGTCGCCCCTGACGAAGAACCAAGTCGGTTCGAAACGTAGGGCTCCTACATGTTTAGGGATTGGTTGGTTGCCATATTTTAATTATCTTATACTCTCTTTACGTTTATTATACTACTCTATGCCCGTGGTGCATTATAGTCATGCCTTCCTCGATTTTGTTTTCTTTATTTATTTATTTGGGTGCGGGGGAAGAAGAGGAAGTAATCGCGTGCTCCCGTATTGCAGTTGTGCATGCGTGCTTTGGAGCGGTCACTTAAATGTGCCACGTCATGGATTTTGTTTTTAATTTCCAGTGCCTCGCTCCAGAGACGGAGCAGCAGCGACGCAGCGCCCATCATCGGACTCGCTACGGTCGCATCGGATCCGTCCGGATGTGCTGACGTCGATCTCAAGATTGAGTCGAACCCGAGGTCACGCATCAGCATATAGACTAGACCCTCCGTGACCCAGAAGGAAGGCCACGCAAAGACGTCTTAGACCGTCCCCTAACTGCGTTTTTGGAAAGGGGGAAATGTGTGGGCAACCTGCTGACACAAAGCATTGGACCAGGTTGTCCGCATGTTAGATCGTCTGTAGTCATATCCACCGCGAGGTGAACAAGTGCAATCGGTCACGTGAGCGGCGTTCCGCCGCTGATAAATGGCCGGTGCAGCGTATGCACCGAGGGTGTTTGGGTCGCGACGAGTGGTGATAAAGGTCAATAAATGGTACGTGTTGTTGAAGCAGTGTGTTATGTCATTCTCCAAGCCGGGCAGCGGCAAAAAAATCCTACAGCAGACATGGAAAAAAAATATTGGGGCTTTAATCCACGCTGTGAAGGTGGTTGGAAAGCGAAGCTGTGCTATCACCTGCAACGATTGTCCACTGCACTATAGACCATTTTTCATGGCAAACGCCACCTGGTGGTGATCCAGTCTTTAACGTCCCAGAGAACTTTCGGTATATAAAACAAATGAACAAAGGCCACCTTAAAAGAATGCGGAACAAAACATTTCCGTGTCTATATTAAGTGGCGCACGATCTTTCCACGAACCATCAGCCGCCGGTGGGCGCGAGCATACGCAACGAAATTCACGTCATAGTCCCCCATAAGGTGACAGTGAAATGTGTTCGCTCCAGGGAAAAGGAGAATAATGACAAACTTTTGATCTCCACAGTGGGGTTTCGTATAAAAGGTACGCAATCGATTGGACTAACAAGCATGTAACTTTCGCGTGTGGACATTAAAAGCCTGTTTTATTCTCCCTTTCGCCCGGAGCCTATACATTTCACTGTCATCTCAAGCGCGAATGGGTGACTATGACGTCAATTTCGTTGCGTGTGCTCGCGCACAACGGCGGCTGCTGGCTTGTGGAAAGAACGTGCGCTACTTATTATGGACACTAAATTGTTTGCTTCAGTATTCCTTTAACAGCTCTGCTTGATACGTAGTTGAAATGTTTAACCACCAATTCTCCAGGGGCACGCAAAAAGGCCGTAGGAGTCCGAGGTCTGTTAAAATGTTTCGATTATTCTTGTAAACCAACTTGCCTCTTGCAATATGTAATATTGTACAGCCGAAGGCCTTGGTGAAATCTCCAACTTTTTTGTCCGTGTAGCATTTATGCTTTCTGGCACTGGTGAAATGAGCAAGTTCAATAGGCTTGCAAAGACGGTGCGACCGGAAGTCGCTTGGGACGCAAGTGGTACTTCATGTTTGTAAACAACAAAGGAGTCTATACCAAATGATTGACGAAAGAAAAGTAAATGCGCTGTACCGAAACTTGTTTATATATGAAAGACTTCGTACGCTGCCGTTGCCGCGGCAGCTCATGCAACCATATCTTTACCGGCAAACGCATGCGGTGAGCCCTACGTGCTTCGCATTGTTAGCGGGGCGAGTGACGTCAATCCCACTCAGCATTCTGCCGTTGCCGCGGCGTCCTCTGAAACCGCAGTCTTTACCGAGAAACCCATGTGGATAGCGCGACCTGCTTTCCATTGTTTGCGTGCGACTTTTCATGAGTCATGTGGTTTTCACAATTGCTTTGTGGTTTTCTTATGGAAGCAAGTGTCAAAATCACATGATAAACAATAAGGCGCGCATGATAAAATTTTGTCGACTATTTTGTCGACAAACACAAAACAACCACAACAAGGAGTCTTATACACCTTCGCTGTAAAACAACATGTATTTACATTTAGAGCGCAATCTATACATACTTTCACGTACGCCAGACGTACGGGACCACATGGATATGACCGAAGAAGAGGCACATACTCTCGGACAAAGAAGATTAATTTGGATTACTCTAATCCTTACTCTGAAGACTACAGCACGGTAAATACTTCTGGATCATTTTGGCATAAACCTATGTGTGGTGGTTGGTTTCTTCGGATTCTCAAAGCGTGATGACAACTCCATAAACCCAGTCGATCGCATACATACGACACAACTGAGCTAACAGGTATGTTTAACCAGAAGATGAAAACAATCATACTAATTAAAAGCCCGAGAGTAAACGAGCGTTGTCAACCGGCTAACTCGGGTTAAACGTTCAATATTCGCAAGGAGCATAAACGTTGGTCCAGAAAACAATAAGTTCCAGTCCAAACACAGTCGCACGCACACCGAATACGTATATACGTGAGCACATAAAATAACACTCGCAAAACAAAAAAGAAAGAAAGCCGTCTTTATATTCGGAAGTGGTGGTTTTGTACAGGTCAGAAACTTGGCACCTAGTATATTCACCACTGCAGTGCGTTGACACACACACACACACGCACACGCACAGACACACACCAAAAACAAAACACCACAGGATCATATTATTCGTAGTTGTATAGAGGGAATAGATATATTGATAGAGACCAGACTAATGGGCCTTAGGGTGTATGTATGGCTGTGCACAATTACGAGCGTCTTTGCAGCATCGCGCACGTTTATTGGGTGGTTATTGCTGTGGTAAAAAGAAACGATAGAAAAAACAAAGCAGGAAAATTGGGCGTAATATAGACGGCTGCATGGGCTGGTTAGCTTCATCGTCTGCGAGCTTGGGTTTCCAACCGGATATTAGAACACACTCATTTTTCCCCCGGAGGTACGTCATGCGAGAACGTTAGCTGCCTTTTTTGCTTAGCTTTACTTGGGTCAAGCAAAATTTGAGAGAATCATGGTTGTTAAAGTCAGAAGTAAAATACTAAAGAAGAAAAACATGTAATCATCGAATGCATGTAATATTTTTACGGCTTGCCGGAAGAGAAAATGCGCAGAGTGAAATGGACAGCGAGAAAGGAGTGTATTTTTGCGCAGTAAGCCGAAAATGTCGAGCAATTTGTACTTTTTATAATTGAAGTTCTGGAAACGCAGCAAGTTGAAGCATCAAGTGCCATCACGCCGATAATAGAAACAATATATTTGAGTCACAAGTTGATTGCATAGATAAATTGTAATAGAACGTTGTGCCTTTTAAATGTAACGTATCCTATAGACGCTTTACACTCGCGCCAGATTGAGCCGCCATAGCCGCCCTTCTCTTGTCTTACCGAGATGCCGAGCCACTCAAGCGGGCGTTGACGAGTCTCCACAACGGCCTATGCTGGGGGGAAGGACACAGTAACACTTAAAATGGCAATAACCTGTCCTGCTGTGGAAATGATGAAGTCAAGCGAACGGAATAAGAGGGAACTAAAACTGAAGGTCAGTTATGGCGGCGCCCATGCACAGCTGCTGTAAAGCGTCTATAGTGAGTCAGCCTGGAGGGCAATGTTTGACAAATGTTTCGTTTCTCCTAAAAAGGAAAAGGAAGTGACGGAACTGACGATATCGCGTCTGATAGGCTACAGGCTCAAATGACGAAAGAGGGAGCTTTCGTCATTTGAGCCTTTAACCAATCAGGCGCAACATCGAAAGTTCCGTTACTTCCGTTTTTTTTTTTTCGTTTTTTTTTTTTTTAGGAGAAACGAACCGTTTGTCGAACAGAGCCCCCCTGGACACTTCAGACATACAGTTCAATAGACCCTTTTTAAGACCCCGTCAGGAAAAAGTGGTGGCCGCCATTTCTCGGGGCACAAAGCGTGTGATTGTTGCCGAGTCCTCGTCAAACGCTGACGTCACCCTCGCATCTAATACAGGCTCAGAGCGCGTGCATAAGCAATGGCTGCCTCGAATAATTGCCGCAGCAGCTTCCAGACGGCGCGCACTTTTCAAAAGGGCGTCTTTTCAATCACCATCACCCGAATCATGGGACGAAGAAGTGAGGCAGCGTATAAGAAAATGGCGGCGTATGCAATGCAATGGGTACATGGTGAAGATATTTACTATCGAATTGTCCTGGATAATTATAAGCCGTTGAGCCCACGTAATCGTACACTTCAAAAAGTCCAGTGCATGTGCAGGGTCCCCCCCCCCCCCCCACCTCCATCCCTAATACATGCAGTTTGTTTACAGCGCAAAAATCGCCGAAAGCTTATTCTCTGTCGAAATGTAGCGCTAGCGATCCGAACCAGATAGAGCCAAGTTTCCAAAACTAACCCTTATCTTATTAAAAATTTATATGTGATTTTCTGAAAATTTTGCTGGAAAATGGGGCCCACTTTCACCTGTTTTAGGTAAGTGGCGCCATTCAGCTCCGTGTAATTGAGAGCTCGGTCGGTTACCATTTGCCCGTTGAAAAGCTCAGGAAATCACTTATAAACGCTTGATTGAGATATCAATTCGTTTTAAAAGTTTGATGTCTATCGCTAAATCTACATTTTGGCGGATAATGAGCGTTCGGCGTTGTGTAATTTGTTTTTGCTCTGAAAACAAAAAAAAAAAAAACGCACAAACACACACAAAAAAAAAAACAAGCCTGAAAATTGTGTTTTGGGGCACCCTATACTTTCCCGCACAACCCGTGGGAGACAAAAACGCTTCAACCTGCGGAGAGAACGTGGCGGATGGCAAGCGTGGAAAATATGTTTCGACCCAAAGAAAACCAGTGCTCTGTGATATTGAGCACGACGTAGAGACCGGCAACGTGACGTGCAGCGTCGCAGCGCTGCCACTTTTTCTAAGTCTAAACTCTAAACATACCTTCAGCCCCGCCATTCGTGTAGCTCTCTCCTTAAATTGCTGCAGTTAGCTCTCCCGAGTTATTTGAAGGGAAAGGAGTACATGCATATAATTGTTTTATATTTCGTCGGAGCGCCGCAGACGGTACCAGCTCAGGGGCTCATAAAGCAGCGCCGAAAGCGCAACGTCATTGCGTCCACCGTCTTTCTGCGCCTGCTGATCTCTATGAAGCTCCGCCGAAAGCACAACATCAAAGCGTCCACCGTCATTCTGCAGGTGCCATTTCGATAAAGCACCACTGAAAGCACAACATCACTGCGTCCGCCGCTTTCCAGTGCATGCTCATTTTCATTAAGCAGTACCGTAAGCACAACTTTACGGCATCCACCGTCATTCAGGAACTGCTCATTTTCAAAAAGCACCAATGAAAACACAATTTAACGGCGTGCGCGGGCCTTCTGAGCCTGATCGTTTTTATAAAACAGCACCAAAACCACAACATCACGGCGTCCGCCGCCGTTCTACGCCTGTTGATTTCCATAAGGCTCCACCGAGAGCACAAAATCACGGCATCCTGCTCATGCTTATTTTTAAAAAAGCACAACTGAAAGCACAACTGCACGGCGTCTACCGTCTTTCGGCGCCTGCTCATTTTCATAAAGCACCAATAAAAGTTCAACATCACGGCGTCCGCCTTCGTTCTGCGACTGCTCATTCGCCGGCTTATCCAACCAGGCGCAGAGGGTGCGCCGTGACTTTACGCTTTTAGTCTATGTGGATTCGCTTCTTTGTCTCGATTTTGATCGCACTCGAACTTACCGTGAATCTAAGTATGGAGTGTAGTTTTAGGTCATTACAAATCGTTTCGCCTTAAGTGCGGACGCAGCCAAAGCTACGAGCTGATGGGTCTAATCGAACAGCGTCAAATACGCAACTCGCAAGTCATTTCCTTTACTTGATTGCCCTTACAAAAAGCAAAATGAGTGAGGGCGTATCCAGTTTGTGTACCGAATTATGGATTCGGTGAATAGATTACTTATTCAGATTTTATCGAGTTTTTTTATCGTGTTTCTTCAGCTACTATTGGCAGCCCACTCGGGATCGAAAAGCCGTAGACTTAAGTGTTTGCGATTTAAATGGACCGACTGTAGACTTTGTGACCGATGTTAAGACATTTTATTGTAAACCTCTTGTATCTCAAGTGACGTGCCAATTATCTGAAGAAATTCGTTAAAGTATAGATATATTGTGGATAGGAAATTCTGCTAGAATACCTCTATTCAATGTTCAGAAACTTCAGTCTACAGCTTTTCGATCCCGAGTGGCGGCCAATTAGCTCAGGAACTGCAATAAAAAAGTTGATACATTTTGAATAGGAAAGGTTGCTAGACGTTTTATTCAGGCACTGTAGTTTATATATTCGGTATCCAAAGTGAGCGGCTAATTAGGCGTAGGATCTCGATAATTTGTAGAAACATTGTGGGTAGAAAAGGTTGCTAGACTGTAAACAGGCCTTCTTTTTACCTTTCCTACCCTCAATGTATCTACCTTCTAGCGAGTTTTTTAGATCCATGACTACCCCATTTTAATTAAATTGGCATAGACTAAAATCTATGGACACTATTCTGTCATATCGGGATAGGACCGGTAATTCAAATATCTGAAAACTCTGTATATTTATTTACAAGAACTCCTGCAGCGCCTAAGCATTAGAGCAGGGGAGTGAGATAATACAATCATTTAGACGTCAGTACACGTCATCACAGTACACTTCAGCAACAAAAAAACAAAAACTCCACACATTATAACCTTTTTTTTTTTCACAGTGATACTATATCAGCGGGCACACACGTTTGAACTCATCATCACAGGATCTTTACACGTCAACATAACACTCTAAAATAACACACGTACACATTCACAATTCATTCAAGAGTTTTTAAAAAGTTTCATTATCAGCCGATACCATATCTGCAGGCAATTCGTTCCATTCGCCTATCGCTCTTGGAGAAAAAGAAACCTTCATGTAGTTTGTCCGGCATTTTATTTCACGTATTTTCTTGCTATGATCCTTCCTTTTTGAGATGTAATGAGGCGTTTTCAGGTATATAGATTTATCAAATTCCAGTTAAGTTATTGTATATTGCATGAATAAGTTTTAGTCTGCATTTTTGCGTCTGGTATTTAGATGTTCCATTTCAATACAAGCTTTCATCTGCGTTACACTTTCAAACCCAGAATATTTGTTGAGGATAAACCTTACTGCCCGATTTTGTACACCCTCGATCTTATCTATCAAGTATTTTTGTTGCGGATCCCATATGGTGCTTGCATACTCTAAATGTGGTCTTACCAACGCACGATACGCTGCTTTTTTTAGAACTTGGGGTGCTGTACGGAGGTTTCGGATGACTAAACTAAGAATTTTACCATCTTCAGAAAGAATAATTCCCAGATATTTAAACTCTGACACTTTTTGAAGGGGGACCCTTCCAATAACGCAAGATGAATCAAAACTACTTTTTGTTTTTTTACTAAAGGTAACATGAACGCATTTTCCGGCTTTTAAACGTAGTCTCCAGTTCTGGCACCATATACTGATACAGTCCAAGTCCTGTTGCAACTGTAGTACGTCATTGGTATTTCTTATTACGTTGTAAATAACGCAATCATCTGCGAATAGCCTGATATTAGAAAGGAAAGAGGATGCGATATCATTAATAAAGATTAAAAATAATAGTACCCCAAAACAGATCTACAGTCTACAGGCATTAAAACTTGATTTGTATCCACTAATGACAGAAAATATATTCACGGCTTGTATACTGAATACACATTTTTATTTGACTTCTTTCAAATGCTATGTTTTGGTGGTTCAGTTACTTCTCCCTGTTGCGGATCGTAGAAAGGCGGTGTTTTATCTCGTCGGCAGCTGTCCCGGAAAGCACTGTGACGATGTGGCCTAAAAAATATGCCGTTCTATTCGGTGTTTGTTACAAAACCCATTTTTTCTGGCGCCAAGCATAATCTGGGACGTACAGTTGTACTTCTGTCAATATATCCTTGCGCAGTCCCAGTGAATTTGTTTTGTTTAGGTTACGAGTAAAGCAGTCACGGTAGTTCGAAACTGTGGTGGAAAGTACAGAAACAACAAAAACGCGTAGATTGAACATCGAAGTAAAATCCTACTATAGACGGTGTTTTTCTTTAGCTGCGCCGAATTTTGATATATATGAGGAAAATTTATATGAATGCGATAATAATAGCATAGACACAACGTACATCATGTCGGTGCATTTTTGACGCAGTTTGATTGGTCCCTTGAGCTCGTAGCGTCGGCTGCGTCCGGACTTAAGGGAAAGCGAATTATAAAACGCTGGTTTCAACCTGAAAGCTAGTTTTCACCATTACGTTCTCGTTCATGATACGTTCCACGAGCCATTGGGACATAACAGACGCCAAGTTTGTCACAATCGGAGGTCAACCTCTGACGTTAGACAAGAAGCGACACCAAATTTCTAACAAATTTGGGAAATGCGATAAAAATGGTAGCACAACTTGGATCGAGAAACTTTGAGACAAAGGTATACAAGAGGTGGTTTACTGCCGAAATTGAGATGTAGTGTTACTTTAATTAACAAGTTTACTGATTAGCGTAATGTCACTTTTTTAGATCGAGATTTACAAACATTCCGCCTAAGGAATGCAGCATAAGGGAATTACCATAAGTTTCTATCGTTTCGGCCTGTGGATCGCAACTAATTACCTAATTATTACGTATTGCATTTTCGAAATTGATTACCTCACTAGCATATTTGTAGTTAAATGCAAATACAGCATTTTAGGTGCGCGGTGCCAGGAAAATTTCATTGAAGTACTTCTGGATCTTTTGCCCTTCCACTGTCCTGACAAGTCAAGTGTCACAAAAAGTCTCAGCACCTCTGGTTTCTTTGTAATAATGCCACGCGGGTATCCAAACGAGCGCGCGCGTGGCGGAATGGTTACCATCCTTGGCTTTTGCGTAGCATGCCCCATGTTCGATTTTCGGAAGCAGCCGCTTCTTTTAATTATTCTTTCAATTTCGCGTTCGCGTGAGTTAGAGAATCTTGTCGTCTGATTCAGGTACGACTGTCCTACGCACCGAACGTTCTACGCCGAATGTTCAACAAACCGCACGTGGGTATAAAAGCTTCTTCTCATGGCGGTCCGAGGATATATCTCACCCTAGCGCTTGATCCTGCTGTTTCGCCGACATCGACGCCTGCGACGCTAACTTTCTTCTATTTTGTTTTGCGCAGAAGTTTGCTTCATTGAACGTTTATCTTCTCCGGTTATTAGCGGCATCGTCATTTGTCGTCCATGAATTTTCGGTTTAGGTGCGATGTAACGCAGCCCAGGAAGCTGACCCCTCTGACGAGGCCTCGCAATGCTAGCCCTATCCCCCGCTCAAAAGGACCACCCGCAGAGAATACAGACACCCGAGGAAGCTGCCGAACTCAAGGCCTACACCCGAAATTCGAACTTTTGCCCCCCAAGACCAAGCAGTCAACGAGGCCAACGATCGACGACCGGTCGTCACAGTCTCAGACCCCGGCCGCCACCTCCGTCGTATACCAACACGTCGCACCCCGGACTCCGACGCCTTTCCACGGGAAGGTCCACGAGGACATCGAGGATTGTATGCAGCACTATGAACATGTGGCGCTCGATAAGAGATGGTCATCTGAGCAGTGTGTGCAGAACACCTTCTCACTGAAATTGCTAGGCACTGGCTGGACAACCACGAAGCTTTTTAACTACGTGCGACGTGTGTAAGCAAGAACACAAAAAGACGTTTGCCAGCAAACACCGACGTGAGAGGGCGGAATACCTTTAGCTAGTAAGGACTCAAGGCCCCAACGAAACGGTCACCAGCTTCGTTGAAGACATCCTCCACCTGAACAGCCGCGCTGACCCTCAGGCCAGCCAGAAGAAGCTGCGCATCCTGGGGGGAGGCGTGAGTAGCGACATTTTCGGTAGCCTTTTTCGCAACCCCCCTACTACTGTCGACGAATTCATTGCCGAAGCAACGAACATCGAGCTTGCACTGTCGGTCCGAGCCAGCCTCTACAACCGACGACTCGCCGGCACGTCTGGCATCTCTCCAATTAGACCGGCGCGGCATCGGCGCTGACAACCTTCACAAAATTGTCTGCGACGTCGTCAGGGAAGTGCTCCGGTAACATCCGCCCGCTTCTAGTCGCTCCGCCTCAATTTACATCGCCGAGGTTGTCCGAGAAGAGGTTCAGCGAGCCTTCCAGCCATAAGCTCCCGTCACCATGGCAGCACTGGACGAGCCTACTCTCAGCTACGCCACCATGTCCCGACGACCACCACCAGCTGCCCACCGTTACCACGCTCTATCTCGACGTGAAGTTCCAGCACCCCAGCACTGTCGACGCAACGAAGAACGGGCCCGGTAGGTCCGCCCGCAAAGACCCGGGTAGAGAGAGACGGATGTTTGGCGCACAGCTGACGGACGCCCTGTTTGCCCTTACTGTGGGGAAGCCGACCACATTTACCGACGGTACCCCCACCGCCAGAAGGGTCTGCGTACGTTAACTCCTGAAGACCTTGGACCACGGCTTGGAAAGCGGCCAAGGGACACCGAGGAATACCTGCGTCGATCGCCTTCACTGCTGCCGGCAAGACCCCAAGGATCCCGTTCTCCGTCCCTATGACGTCCGGGGTCAACTCTTCATCAGTCCTGCCTTCAGAGTTTGTCCCCTATGCATCGCCGAGGAAACAAAGCACGGCAACTAAGGGAGGTGGAGTAGCCGCTCGCCAACGAAGACAATATCCTCCAAGAACACCGGACAGCTTCCCCTCTAGTGACAAAACGCGTCAGAAGGACTCTTCCTGAACAGTGCCCAACAACCTACACGTAGAAATTGGCGGCCATGACGACTTGTCACTCATGCATACTGGGGCGGACTACTCCGTCTTGAGTGGGAGGCTATCTCGACGCCTTCGGAATGTGACGACTCCGTGGGATGGACCACAAATTCGAATAACCGGAGGGCACCTCATAAAACCACTCGGGAGGTGCACTACTGGAGTCGAAATCCACTGTGAAGCCTGCCCAGTGAAGTTCGTCGTTCTTCTGGACTGTGCGAAGGATCTTATTCTCGGTATGGACTTGTGCGAATACTGCTGAGTCATCGACTTGGGGGCGAACCGGTTGATGCTATATAAACCTGCCCTACAGCCCAGGGGAACCCAAAGCGATGTCACACGCGATCCGAGTCCTCACCGACCATTTAAACATGCCGCCACGATCGTGTATTTTTTTAATTGTCGGGACCAATGAAGCTTCCTGCGACCAAATTCTGCTTGAAGATAGCGTCAAGTTGCTTCAAGAAAGAGGAATCGGCACCGCAAGAGGTGTAACGAAGCCTCAGGACGGGGGTGCCATGGTCTTCGTTAAAAACGTTCGACAAGAGCCTCAGCACCTTACGAAAGTTATCGCTGTGGGTCACATCGAGGAACCTTGGACACAGCAGCAATAACTGCACTTTCAGAAGACCCGTCTGCACTATAGGCAACAAATAACACCGAACTCGCGAATCGACATCGACCCAAAACTTCGTGCTACTGAGCGACGACAACTACTTGAGCTTCTCGGCGAATTCAGCGAGCGCTTCGTCAAGTCCTAAGTGGTTCGACAAGCGACGGTAGCAAAGCACCACATAGTCACCGACGACAAAGACCTCCCTTTTCACAAGTCGCCGTACCGGGTCTTTTTGAAAGAGGGACAGGTTATTCAACAGCAAGTGCAGAAAATGCTAGACGACGACATCATCCAACCCTCAAGCAGTCCTTATACCTCTCCAGTTGTGCTAGTAAAAAAAGGACTGAACTGGCTCTCCATCGACTACCGTCCACTGAACGCCGTGACCAAAAAAGCCGTGTACCTCCTCCCCGCATCGACGACACATTAGACCGGCTGTGCCACTTCCTATATTTTTCTTCGATCAACCTGAAGAGTAGCTACGGGCAGAATAATTCGACGAACGCGATCGCAAAAACTGCCTCCGTCAGGTCCACCGGATTGTGCGAGTTCAAAGTGATGCCTTTCGGACCTTGATCAGCACCAGCCACCTTCCAGCATGTCACGGACACCATGGTAGCAGGTCTAAAACGGCAGAGCTGCCTCATTTACTTTGACAACGTTGTCGTATTATCACGGGATTCCGTCGAACACTTGAGCCGCCTTCGGGCCGTGCTTCGTGCTATCAAGACCGTGGGACTGACGCTGAATCCATCAAAGTGTTGTTTCGCCTACGGCAAACTCAAGTTCCTGGTTTACATTGTGAGCAACGAAGGAGTTCGCCCCGACCCCGAGAAGACGCGCGCCGGAGCAAAAGTTTTGCCGCCGTTCGATAAGAAGGCCGTGCAAAGACATCTCGAACTTAGTACATAATATAGACGGTTTGCTCGAGACTTCGCAAAGTTGTCCGCGCCGCTGACACATCTCACAAAGCACGCCGTAAAGTTGGAGTGGAAAAAAGAAGAGCAACGGTCCTTCCACGAGCTGCAGTGAAGACTCCAGATACCTCCCATCCTTAGACAGTTTGTCCAATTTGCGGAGACCGACATTCACACGGACGCAAGAAATACCGGACTCGGAGGAGTCCTGGTCGAACTGCAGGAGGGCAAAGAAGGAATAATCGCCTACGCCTCTCAAACACTTTTAAATGCCGAGAGCAATTACTCAACGACTGAGAAGGAATGCCTTGCCGTTGTCTGGGCGATAACCAAGTTCCGCCCGTACCTGCACGGGAGCCCGTTCCGAGTGGCCACAGACCACTGTAGCGAACCCAGGGTAGTCTTCGATGTCGGGCTCCGCAGAAGCCAGGTGCCAACCAGGACATCGGGAAGATGGGTCTCGGAAGCCGGGGGACTTTTCAATAGACGTTTAATTCACATTTATACAGGTAGTAAACCAAAGCAGGAAGATCTCCTCTCTCAGAAGTTCACTTCTTTTATAGGCACGCACCTCCCTTGAGTCGGCTCCGTAGGCTCCTCCCTCGCACGCACAACCCCAGCCCCCAACCACACACGTATACAGGGGGGGAGCGAAGGTCAAAGGTAGCTTCCGGCTTCTTGGTCCGAGCACGAAGGGAAGGCTGGCTGGCTAGGCGGCTGACTCGGTGGTCTCTCAGGCTGGGAACGGGTAAGGACGAACGTCCCCATCTGCAGGCTTCAAGAAGGGTAGGAGTCATCCCGGAAGTCGGTCGTCTGGCTCGCTGAACTGACAGCGAACGGATCACCATGGAGAAGAGATTTGGCCGAAGTGCTTGATTCATTACAGCTTCTTCATGCACGAGAAGACCTCGGAAGTTGAGAGGTAACCGCTTCACGTCTGAAGAGATAAACATCCAAGCGGCAAGAAGCTTCCCACAAAGTAGACCCCGGCCGAAACAAACAAAGCCAGCAATTCTCCACACTGCTTCCGAAGCCGCCGGGCCTTCGCACGTTTTCTATATTCTAGCTAAAATCACCTTAAAAGTGTGCCATGAGGCCTTAACTCAAGACTAAAGTCGGTTCCACACTCGACGCACCTTACAATATAGCCAGATTTAAACAAAAGGCCTACAACAAACAAACATTATTCACCTACACGTAAAATAGTAACCCGTTGAATGCATAGGAAAATGAAGCAACGTGAGTCTAAAAAGACCTACTCAAGCCATCTACATTTCCGTTGGCCGTTCCTTTCTTGTACTTTACAGTAAAATTCAGCTGCTGTAGAGCGAGGCTTCACCGCAAAAGCCGAGCATTTTTGGATGACATCTGAGTCAGCCAAGTCAGCAGTCAGTGATCGGTAAAGAAGACAAACAGGGCTTCATCCAGGTAGCAGGGTACCTTTTGGGTCGCCCAAATCAGGCACGCGCATTCCTTTTCGGAGGCGCTCAACGCCTCTTCTCGGGTACTGAGCTTTCTGCTAGCTTAGAGCACGGGGTGTTCCTCCCCGCGGTTATCCTCCTGGCAAAGAATGACGCCTAACCCGCGGTTACTCGCATCGCACTGTACAACAAAGGGACGGTTTTAATCTGACGTGCGCAGCACAGGAGCGCTGCACAAAGCACCCTGCAGCCCGCGAAAGGTCCGCTCCATTTCCTCCGTCCAGGCGACCTTCTCGGGCGCGCCCTTCCTCAGAGCGTCCGTTAGAGGGCTAGCCACCTCCAAATACTGCGGAATATAACGCTGATAATAACCCGTCAAACCGAGCAAGGCCCGAATGCCTGTTTTTTGACGGGTTGCGGAAATTCATTCAGCTCATTGGGCTTTCAGCTCATCGGGTCAACGCCGGCCCTGACCCAACCCATGCCCCAGGTAACGCACTTCCCCTTTCGCCAACTGACCCTTTTTGGGTTTCACAGTTAATCCGGCCTCACGCAATCGACTGAAAACATCCCTAAGGTGTCTGAGGTGGTCTTCCCAAGTGGCTGAGAAGATAGCCACGTCGTCTAGATACGGGATGGCGTATGTTTCAGCACCCCTCAACACTCGGTCTATTAATCTAGAAAAGCAAAAGGGCGCGTTTTTTAGTCCGAAACTCAACACAGTCGGGCAAAACGTTTCAGAAGGAGTTACAAAAGCGGCATACTGGCTCGCTCTCTCGGTCATTGGGACCTGCCAGTACCCTTCAACTAGGTCACGGATCGAGACGAACTGAGCCCCACTTACTCGTTCCAACCTCTCCTCGATGTTGGGAATCGGGTACGTTTGGTCTTTTGTGATCGCGTTAAGTTTGTTATAATCGACACAGGAAAGAGGGTCCTTTCCGGGGGCCTCCACGAGGATCATGGGTGAGGTATGCTCGCTCTCGCAAGGGACGATGACTACCAACTTTAACATCCGCTCGATCTCAGTCTTTAGGATATCTTGCTGTCGTGGAGCCATGCGGTAAGGTCGGCATCTGATTGGAACACCAGATGTGAGCTCCATGTCATGCGTCACTACCGAGGTCTTCCCGGGAATCTCTGAAAATAGTTCCTCAAACTCTCCTTACAGTCGCCTCAGGTCCGTCACCTGAGACGCCGTCAATTGGTCGGGCTGTACTACGAGAGCCATTATCTCCTCAACTCCAACAGAGGCGTCCGAGGGCTCTCCGGGTTGCGGAACTTCCAGCTCACGCCCGTCGGACGCATTCAGCGCAATGTTGACCAACTCAGGGCTACTCACGTACGGCTTTATCTAGTTGCAGTGATAAATCTGAATTGATTTTGTTTACCTGTTCTCTCGATAGCATAGTTGGTATCCGAAAGCTTTCGAGCCACCCGAAAAGGCCCTTCCCACTCCACCTCCAGTTTGTTGGCCCGCGAGGGGCGTAGCAACAATACCGCGTTTCCCTCCGAGTACTGCCGAAACCGAGCGTTCTTATTGTAGTAACGTTTCGCTCTCTCCTCTCGAGCTCATGAATCTCTCTAACAGAGCTAGAATTTACTCCAGTACGGTGGGATCCGAGCTCCTTGATTCCCACGACTCTCGAGGAAGCCTTACTGGCGAACGCATGCCTTGACCGTAGAGCAGCTCAGCGGGGCTGAAGCCAGTGGCCTCATGAGCTACTGAACGCAGGGCAAACAACATCGCAGGATGGAAGGCCTCCCATTCACACTTGTTCTCGTAGATAAGTGCCCGCAACACGCGCTTCATCGCAGAGTGCCATCTCTCTACGCTGTTGGTCAGTGGATGATAGACCGAGCTGTGTATTAGTTTCATCCCGCATCTTTTGAGAAATCCCATGGTCAGCGCACTAGTGAATACCGTTCCCTGGTCGCATTGTATTTCTCGGGGAAACCCCACTCGCCCAAAGTCATCCAAGAACGCCTTTACAATCTCGACTGAAGTTAATTCCCTCAGTGGCACCGCCTCGGGAAACGTATTTGCCGCGCAAAGCATCGTAAGTGCATAGCGGCACCCTGTCTTTGTAGTAGGGAGAGGTCCGACAACGTCTATCACCAGGCGCTGAAAGGGTTAAAAGATTAGCGGCACCATTCTCAGAGGCGCCTTCGACTTCTCGTTCGGTTTGCCGACCCTTTGGCAGACATCGCACGCCCGCACTTGGTTCTCGGCACTTCGAAAGCACCCGGGCCAGTAGAACTCGGAAAGGAGCCGTTCTTTTGTTTTCTTATTGCCCAAGTGGCCTAACCACAACGCGCCATGACAAAGCCGCATTTTGCGGATGAGAGAAAGCTGACGCCGATGGCGCGACACCTCAAGCTCCTCCTGTCGTTCTCACCTTGGCAATGAGTATACGGAGTGTTCCTTTTAAGCCTAACATATACGTTAAAAAGAAAGTGAAAACTACACTTGTGTTTGTGCAGGTGAGTTATGCGGCCAGGGGTACATACTATAGGGGGCTAATCGTAACGATCAGTCGGTTAATTAAGTCAAATGTGTTAATGAACTTCTTAATTAGCGAAAATAGGCATATATTTTCCAATTGTAAACTTGTGGAGCGTCATCGAAAACCACTAAATCAGTCAATATTAGAAAAGCCTGGAGCACGTAGGAAGCACAACTGAGTGCTAAAGTCACCACTCGTGCAACAGGAGTGAGGCTGCACTTTAAAAAATAAATCCGTTTTTGGAAGGTTCTTTGACGCCCAAGAGCTCTTTCAGCTCGTGAAGAGCGGTTTCGCCTCAAACACTATCGCCCCCTGGCGCATCAGAAAGGCAACTGGGCGTTGAAGAACTCTTTCGTTGGAGAAGGTTCAACATAACCTTATCGATCGGTTGCTCGGAGCAACCGAGAGATAAGCGACCAGATTGGAATAGCTTGCCCACAAGCTTGGCAACTACCACTTACCATAAATGTTTTTCGCAGCTGATTTCTAAAATGTTTGAATAATGTTTATATAATAATGTTTCCTAAGCTTTTTTTCATTGTTTTTTTCTTTTTTTAGTAGTGTTTTTTATCTTGTTTTTGAACCTTGAATATGACACCCCCCTTATGTAATGCCTCCCTCAAGAGGTACTTAAGGTAATAAAAATGAAATGAAATTAAATGAAATAAAATAAAATGAAACCGAGCCATTGAGAGAGGAGCGAGCGTAGCGACAGGGAGTTTGCGAGCTCGGGAGTTTCGCGACCTGCGCGAGATGTGACAACGTGACAGTGGACACCACTCACCCTCCGGTTACTCTACTTGACTCGAGCCAAGACTGAACCCAACACACGCCCAAGAATCGTTGTTAGAAACATTGCTATGTTTTTTTTTTTTTCTTTCGTTTATTAGGTTTTATTTTTAAAACTATAACTACCTAAGGCTAGATATTCAAATAATTCTAAAACGGAGATGATGACGTCATCGAGAAGCACTTTCAAAATGAAGCAGTTGGAGCACTTGAAGTGGTTGCAGTTTTAGGAGCATTTGGTAGAAGTTACGTTCAAAATGGAAGCAGGTGAAGCGGTTCAAGCGTTGACACCGTTGGCGCTTGACCGCTTGGTGCTTGTAAGGTGTCAGGTTGGCAGACATAAGATGACTTTGGAACCTTCTTCCAGAGATTCGAAGCCTGAAGGTAAGAAAACTTTCCCTCCTATCGCTTTTTTGGTTTTGGTCGCGTCCGGTTGGTTTTAGCTGCCAAAGGGAACGTACGTATCGGCGGCTCCGCGTATCGGTGGCCGCGGCTGCCCTGGGCGCAAAGAGACAATCAAAGCTGTTTTGATTTGTATGCACTGGCGATATCCTACCCTTTTTGTGTTATTGAATTTGAAACAGAACGTTCTTGTTCAATGCTGTTTGAACATGTTTTGTGGCGTGAAAGTACAACCAGATTTTCGGCATTTGAGGAGACTTTTCCTGGTCCTGCGTAATTCCAGCGTAAGTCAACGCTGGTGCAGTGGTTTGCGTTGCTACCTCAAATTCATTCATCTGAAAAAGCGTGTGAAGATAGCTCACTGTGACGGGGAGTTTGGTTACGTTTGTGGATAATTTAAGTAATGTCACAACTCTGTGCTCCAGTACCGAGAAAAGAGGTGCTCTGTTATTACCAAAAAAGTATGGAACGTTTATTCATTTTTATAAAAAATAACTGTTTTAATTCTTATGGCTCTCCAATAAGTACAATATTTTCCAGCGTACCGACAATTGCAAGCATGGCGCCTCAAGTGGTGCTCCATAAGTGCAAGCACGTGCAGCCTGCGGGTTAACATAGCTTTGGCAAGCTTGATATTGCACGGGCTTGTATGCACGAGCAGAGACATGGCGGCGGCCAGTGGCCTTGCTTACAAGCATCTATAAGTCGCTATTTTTTCCCCTAAATTTCCGTCAGTATGATATTTTTACAATGATCAGACTTATACGCGTTTTTTTTAAATGAGAACGCATTAGCAGTCTCATGGAGCGCAGACGGCTTTTTCTGTAACCGCGAAAAACGGCACCTATTTTTCGGCAGAGCGGAACGGCAGCTAAATTCCGAAACGGCACCCCAATTCAGACTGAGGTGTTTAGTTCGATTACAGTATAATATAATTTCATTACTGGCCACGCTAAACGAAATAATATTGCATTGTTGTGATAATCAAACTAGGAATAATTTACTTTCCAGCTGCACTAAGAGCTCAATCAATTTAAAAAAGACCAGTTGCATTTTTATTGAATAAAGGAAGACAACAGGTGACCTGCTTGAACCGCTAGCAAAGTATGTCCCTTTGTCTCTGTGCATTCAACAACTGAAGGAATTTGAAAAAAATCTTGCACAGAGTGACAAGTTGCAGTGTTCGAATTTTTTCTTGCGTTTAAGACAGTCGAAGTGCAGAAATGACTGTCAGTCATTTCTATACTGCATTCAATACTTTATCAAGTCATAGTCAGTTTTCCTGATGGAACCAAGTCAATGTATCTTGACATTATATTGTTTTGTAGCCGAATAAATATATTTGGAAGAGGGAGGTGAAAGCGTTATTTTGAGCACGACGATTTAATATTTGATCAGAAATTATGATGACTTCTTTTTATTTATTTAACAAGAAAAGGTTGTAAAGCAGATGCCTGTAATTTGTACTAGTGAGAGAATTTCTCCGTAAGCATCAAAATGTCAGCCAATGCTTAGCTAAAAGTGTGCCTTTTTAGGGCCTGTAGAAAGGCCTTGAAAAAGCGAAGCCACTAGCTTGGGTGCGCACTGAATCAACAACACGTAGTTGTGCATTTTAGAGTAATTTTATGTTGTGTGTTTCGGTATTTCGCCTATTATATTCCTAATTCACAAGGGTTTTAGCGCGTCATTTTTCAACAGCTACAATAACCTGCTTAAATATTTTACTTTTTCGTTCGATTTGATCTCATTCACATTGAGCAACAATGTATGTTTTGGGGAAATAAGAGGAGCGAGAGAAGTTATGATATTTAATTTTGTTTTTCCTTCAGAGGTCTAGTCAACATGCTCTTTCCTTTCGCCTTTGTCCAACATGTAAAGCCAGCATTTTCTATTGTGGACGCGGTATAGAACAAATCTTTCAGGATTTTTGTCTCATAAGCATGACAGTTTGATTGACAGTACTTAGACCTATGGAAGCCAAAAACTTCAATCCAAGAAACCAAACGAGGAAATACATCTGGTTGTTTAGCCGTTAAATTGGGGTTGTGAGATGAATAGTCTATCTTTCATTAATTAATAAACTTTTACTGCTGTAGAAAAATTAGTAAACTATGTGTTTATTTTCAACAAAAAAAAACTCTAGAATAATGGTACCATAGCTGTGTTTAATAGTCAGTATACACTGCACTTTGTTTTCAACTGATTTCAGGTACTTCTAATTAAAAAGTAATTTGTTTTTTTTTCTTTCTAGGATTTACCTTCACCTGAACCAAGTGTTTTCTTGTGTAGGCCTACCAGGACAGGACGATACATGCTCGGCCTTTTTTAATTCGATATTCTTATTTATAGATTAGTGTAGGCGAAAGGTATCCGCCACATCACAGGTGCTGCTGCCTGTCTTTTGTCCCGCTACTATTGGATGGACAACGCATTCTGCCAAGGTGAAGAGAAGACATCGCTCTTCATAAATGCAACGTATTTTTGAAAGTCTACTGAGCGGCCCTTGAAGGTGCTTTACATGCATTAAGTTTAGCTTAGCTTTCTTGTGTTTTTGCAGGGGTCTCACGGTGGTCATCCCGAAAGTTCGAGATTTTCTTTTCATTTTTTATATATAAGATGACAAGTGGCAATTTGCTTGTTACTGTGTGCACTCTATGAAAAGGTTTCATTTTAGCGATAGCATTTGAGTTTTTGTGTGACAATTTTTAATTAAAGAAGCCTTAATCTTCCCTCGAAACTATAGTGTGATGTGTTAAGACTATCATAGTTTTACTGGAATACAGACAAATAAAATATTAGCTTAGTAAAGCCACGTATGCGTAATCGATTTTGAGCTTCTTGCAATTATTAAATATCAAGCTTCAGTCTTGCAAAGGGGCTTTGGATTTTCATGAATGTTCCAGCCTCAATGCACAAGAGTTCATACTTTCATCGTAAGCTTTTTTGGGGATGTTTAACTTTTAGGGAAACTGCACATTTGTTGCAGACTTTGAAATACCTTGGTGTTGCATGAAAATAGGTCAAAGTTCCATGGACAAAGGTCAACGCTTATGAGCTTTCGATGTGTGTCATTTTAGAAAAGTATAATGTTTATATTTTATATAAATAAACATTTTATTTGTGTACACAGTTTTGTTCCAATAATATCCAATACCATTTTTTAGAGAAACTGAGACTGAGTGAAGAAACACGACGACGTTGGTTCCAAGTGGTTTGTTTCTTTTCTTTTTTTTTGAAGACAAGCGTGGCTGCGAGGTCAAGGCGTGTCCCCTTGGTGCCATTGTTTGGAGTGTGTTTTTGTTTTTCTGGTGACGAGTTTGGGTTCAGGATGTATAAAAGGGGGGATCACTGAATAAAGTGGTTACCTGTGTTTGAGACGTGGTCGTGTTCTTTCCACCCAGTCTCTGGTGGTCTGAAAAAATGGTAAACCTACACCAGCTCGCCATGCGCCCTAACTGTTTTTTTTTTTTCAATTATCCAATAAACGTCAGTATATACCTAAGCAACTGTATCTTCTCTGTTGATTTCAAATATGGCCAGTGACAAGTTGGAGATTCTAGGGCACCTCTTTTTTCCCTTGCGTATGTTACCCTATACCTATAAACCTAATATTCACATAATAAGCAATCATAAACGTGCTCTTGATGCGCCATCGAAGTCAATTGAAGTAGAGCACCAGAAGAGAAGCCCTATTGTTCCAAACCTGTATTTGGCCGTATTTGAGATCTTAGGAATGTTTAGGTTTTTATATTGGCATTTTGAAGGAAACCACAAACAAAAATCATCATGAGAGGTACTTTGTAGAAAGTTATTTTTAAGCTTTTTTATACTAAGTGAATCTTTTTGAGGCACCTGTGGCAGATATTTAAAACGGGAGACAACATAAAAAAGGGGTAACCCCCAACACGCCTTTAATATAGACATGTTCTGTACTGCCCCTTTTTATTCGTCGTCTCCTGTTCTAATCTCTTCAAGTGTGCCTCACAAAGAACAGACTTATTGGAAAAAGGGCTTAAGAGAAGTTCTGAGGGGTTCTTTATAAAGAACAGTTTTTTTTTTTCTAAGAAGATTTTAAATGAACACATAAGCGTTCTTTATGGTGAACTGATTCATCAAAGAACAAGCCAGCAACTTCTCAAAGGTTTTTGATGAAGAACAGTCTTAGAAAAATGTGACTAAAAAAACTCTTGAGTGGTTTTCCATAAAGACTTTGTCTTATAAAAAAAACGAGCTCGAAATATCGTTTTGAAGGTTTTTCCCAAAAAACGTTCGCATCTAAAAAGGAACTCAAAAGAAAACCTTATAGGTTTAACATAAGAACCTTTTAAGGGAAAGCTTAAAATAACTTTTTAGGGTGCAAAATACAGACAAGTGGAGGAATCCGGAGGTATTTTACGACCAGATATTTGTAGATTCTACTGGTGAGACAAAGGCGCTGGCGCGATTTTTTTCGTCTCTTATCATAGCCGCAGTCGTGTGCATGCTGCACTATGGATAACTTTAGAGCACTACTGCGCTTTCCACGTGCTCAAAGTCTTTCTAACAATTACAAACTTAGTGGTTTTCGATGACACTCAATAGGCTTCTAATTAGAACCATCTATCTATTTTCCCTAATTAAAACGTCAACTGACACTCACGACTTATCGTGACGATTATTCCTATACTGTGTCCACCTGGCTGTTTGCCAGGTGGACACAGTAACCGCAGTAGCGTAGCGTTCACGGCTTTTTTATTTTTTTTTAAAGAAATCTTTATAGCTTTAAAAAAAACTGCATATACAGAATCTCTCCGCCAGTGTAATTCTCCACACCGTGAACGAACGCAATTCTGGGGACCGGGGGAGGGAGGGGGGTGCTCAGGACGCTGCAAAACAGGAACAGCCGACGAAGACAATTCAGGAACGGATGCTGCTCAAACGGAGAATTCTTATGCGTGCGCTTAAGATGTCGGGTAGCTACATAAGCCCTTCTGGACGTACAAAACCGGGAAAAAGGAAGAATTCAAGCTCCAGCGAAGACAAGCGGCATGCGCGTTTAAAAGACAATCTACCTGGAACGTTTCTGCAGGAACTAGGCATAACGTTAACGTTAGAGATACATATATAATAAAAAAAAGGACGAGTATGGGAACAAACTGTCCTCGTCTTGGAGGTTTTTGTCTACTAAGACCAGGAGAAAAACAAAAACACTGAGAGGACAAGGACAAGAACAAGACTAGCCTGAAATAGGGCTGTTTGCTTTCAGCGCACCGGAGGACGGTACAAGGCGGAACTTTATTTTTCGCTTGCCCGCACAAATCCGTGCCACCCACTAGTGTCTGCTGAGGAACGGAAATCCGCGTGAGTACATCCTAGCTGAGGAAAGATGAAAGAAAAAAAGGCGTTGTCTAAATTTAGATTTTTTTTTGTTTTGTTCAAACAACACAATGTTAAGACACTGACAGAATGTCTAGATCATTGAGAATAAAAAAAAGAGTATCGCGAAAGAAGGAAAAGGCGAAGAAAGGTACGGCGGTAAGAGAAAAGGAAAAAAAAAGTGCGAGTGCCCGGATTTTCAAGAAGGATTTAAGTTGTATCAACTTCTACTTTCAGTCAAAAACTGTCTCTTTTCCGGCTCAGATGTTTTAGTACCACAGTGAGGATTATGATTAAAAAAGAAAATAAATCTTTACGATGGGGGGATTTGTGTTGAAAGGCACGGTGTAAGATATATATAGGTGAGGACACACAGAACGCCGAACGCTGTGATGTGATCAACCAGATAAAGTTCTCTTCGCGTACGCCCAAGTAGGCTCAGCCGACATTGTCTTCGCCGTCCAGACGGCGCTACTGAGGAAATAAAAAAAACAAGTATTTTCACCCGGGCGCGCATTGTTTCTGGCCAAAGCCTCTGCTATGTCCTTGACGAGCGCTGTCTCGAACATCGCGCCAGAGATCTCTCCGCTTTGACGCGTTCATAAAGCAGTGATTGCCTCCGTTGAGGCACGAAACAGCGATCAACTACGAACCGGTATTTAAGCAACACGCCTAGCGCAAGAGTCAAGTTCTACAGGATGCGAAGCACGCAGAAAACAACTTTAAACGCAAGCCCGTCTCCCATAGGGAAGCATGGGAAACAGGACCCCGGACAGGCTGCCAATAGCCGGATATCGAGGCCCCATCTGGTGGCGGTTGCTTGCAACTAAGGTGAGGAGAGGCTTTTGTCTGGCAGCTTTGACGCGCACGGTGTCGACTCAAGATAAGACGGTTTTCGTCATTTTCTCTTTCTTTAAGTTAGTGTTTTAGCCCTTACGAGCTGTTGAGCTGCGGCGAAAGCAAGAATGAACACCCGTATTCGTTGTCACCTTTCATGCGTTAAGAGATCGAGACGTCTCTGACGGACAAAAACGCGGAGCTACTAGAGCCTCAAACTTGTCTCAGCTACGCAGCAGCCAGCCAGAGGGCGCAAGTTGCGCTCCATCTCCATTGGAAGCATATCGCTTACAAGTCAATAAACCTGCTTCATTTTGGAGTGTTTCCTATAAAATTAGTATATTCCACAGTGACTTCGGTGGCCACTTTATGCGGAGATACTAAGAGCGTACACGTGATCTCTAAACAAGCCCACGCTTGAGTCAGTTTTTAACAATTGTGTTTGGGCGTGATCGACTTCGTTGCGTCCGCGCCTCTAACCACTCACAACGAGAGAACACATTAGCACCCTCTATGGGCTTTCACTAAAACACTTTGGATCTTTTATCTTTTCTAGTGGCCACCATTACAATCAACCTGGCCCCAGAGCTACGAGAACCTCAACGCAAGTTTCCTTTTTTTAAAGAAACCCATGTACCGACTAAAGAAACACCCTAGTATACGCGTCCAATGGCGTAGTCACAGATAGATCACAAAAAGCACACACAAATCGCAGGCTTTCTACGCTCAGAGTTTTACAATTCGGCGTCAAAACTAATAAAAAAATGTCTGGGAAAATAAACATAACATTATGGCTGCAAATAACCCCAAAATGTCCCGTTAAGATTATTCGGGAGCTTCTGAAAGCTAATTTTAGCCATTCTGCTGGTAGGAAAATATGAAAATATCGATCGCAAAACCGGATAAGTTTTAATTTATTTTTTGCTAGATTAGTTATTCCCACTTTTGTTTTCCTACTTGCTCTAGAAATAATCAATCATCCCAATCTTCATTTTTTTTAAAAAAAAGCAAAAGCTTTTTTCTTTTAATAAAAAATGGAAAAAAAAACTTAAGGTGACTCATGTAGCAAGGATTGAGTGTCTCGCAGATCTCAGAATTCCACGGGACGCCGAGAAATACGTACAAATACAAAAGAAAGGTACTCCCAGCTGACACTTGATGCGATGCCTGCTAAGCCTATTTCTTCGCAGTTGCCTTAGAGACAAAGCGCTAGTCGCAGAGATACACCAATTTTTTTTTTATGTTCTTTTTTATTTGCCGCATTATTTATGCACACGTCCAGCAGCGATCAGAATGGCGCGCCATTCCAAAAACGTCCACTGGGATGCGGGTATCACACACTAAAGTCACTCCGCAGGCTAAAGTGATAAAATAATCTAACGAAAACCGCCTGCTATCTTGGGACAATTCGGGCGTTGCCAGCGTATGCTGCTACGTGCGGAGAAGCAGCGCTGAAAATAAAGAGGTACTGCACCTTGCTGGCCTCGGACAGGTGACATAACAAATTGAGCACTAACGGCCTTGTCGTCTGGAAGGTGCTGGTGTATACCGTTAGAAGGCAGAAGGCTGCTAGGATCCGACGGCACGTGCGAAGGAAGGCAAGAAACGCAACGACACGGGTTTTCAAACTTTGTCTTTGAGTGGCTTCGCTGGGGCTAATTCGATCGTTTGCACAATGTGCTCCATTACAACGCGCTTTCAGTCTGTGAAGCATGTGCTCGGAAGACTTTCGGTCTTTGACTGCGCCTACGTACGTCGAACCTATGCAGAGCGCAAGTGTCGTCTGCTACTTTTCTAGCGGTTGTGGTGTTGTCAAAACGTCGAGCTCTGATTGGCTTCGATCGAAGGACAGGGAGTATACCTCAAAGCAAGCTGCCTTCAGGTCTACCCACTATCCTTCAATAAGAGGTAATCAGAGCTCGGCGTTTTGACGTCACTGCAACCCATGCAAAAGTAGCAGACGATACTTTCGCTCCGCGTAGAGGAATGCCACCTGCTATCTGGGGACAACCAAAATGGCGCGCGAGTACAAGAGAACAAACGAAAAAAAACTGGAGAATATGGGCGCTAGAAGAAGAGGTGGTACAAATAGTTACAAGAGTGTTCTGGTCTGTTTTATGAGAAATAAAGTTACGATCATGATTATCGTCACAATAATTTAGGGACTTTACGAAGCACAACTTCGAACTTCTAGGTTTGTATCTCCCTTTTAAAGGTCGTCTCGTCACGCCTTATAGAAGGTGCTCAATTTTTATTCCGACATGATTTTATATATATCAAAAAAGAAAAGGTGACATTTGCACGGGCGTCGTATAGTTTCTATGTGTTTGTCGGGCTTGGAAGGCAACAGATAAACAGATATTTATTGTGATCAGTATGCTAAGTAGCTTATATCTGCTAATTAGTGTTTTTAGTGCTGATTTTATATTTTACGTTGCAATTGTAGTCTCGACGTCACTTACAATTAGGGGCCAGTCCAAATTAAACAATTTTTTGAAAATGTAATGTTTTTTAAACATTCATAAATCAGTTCTCGCGTTTCTTTTTTGCGCGCGTTTCTAAAATTACGCACCAAAAAAAGTGACATTGTCGCTTTAATAACGCCGTCATTATCGCTGCAGCACGTCCTTGGTAAAAACGCACCTACATGTAACTCTTAACCATAAAATAAAATCGGTTGTAATTAAAATAAAAATCCCTGCATATTTTCAATAGTATTCTTTTTTTTTACTCGAAATTTAAACACAAACATATGTTTTGCATCCAAAAGGAAACAAATATCTCTACGAAATAGAGGTTGGTACAAAGTTTTTGAATTTTTCGGGAACTTTATATACTACTAAATAATACCCGTTGAGTCTTTGGCAAAATTGCTAATTTGTATCTCATTCACACAGAAATAGAAATAAAATCTCTTTTTTTTAAACCCCAGAAACGAGCATTTGAAGTTCGAGGCCTTTTTGAGTGACAATAGATCCTTTTCAAAAAAGTACATCAAGCCCAACACTTGGCGGTCGCCGTTGCTTGGACACGACGCGCGTGATTGGATCCCGAGTCCTCGCCGAACGCTGACGCGTTCGGCGAGGACTCGGGATTATGTAAGTAAACTGTGGTGACAGCTCCGACGCCGCGTATTGCTGCACACGGCTACACTGCCGTTATTTTAAATTTGACGGGCACGTCCCGCTTAATTTAGCGGATGTTTTACAAATGACATTGGGACGTCACTTGACGCCATGACGTCATGTTAAACTGGGACGCCAAGTGTCTTGTTAAACAGAGAGACGAAAAATGCAACAGGAAGATGCGTTCAAAACGCCATGCTAGCAACTATCGTAATTTCTCGACAGCAGCCAACACAGTTTCAGCTCAGGCATACACGGTGCTTTGGGCCACTATCTGGTTCTCATCTTAGATTTAGGGCCCTTAAAAGGCCCGAGGACGCCAAGGGAGCTACAGACTTGGCCTTCTTTGGCCAGACTCTTGGTATCTTGACCCTAATTCGCCAAACAAGCGCCAAAGTTCTGCGTCACTGCCGGTCGTCTGTATGTCACCTGGCAGCCACCAAACGAGCGCCAGAGTTGGTCTTCACTTCTGATTGTTCAGTTCATACGCGGCATCCTCGGTTTAAGTCTGGCAGTTTGACAATAAGAGTGGCGAGCCAGAGAGAAGACCTACAAACGCCAAAGGAAGTTTTATGACACTAACTAAAGGCTTGGCGCAAAAGCGCCTTAGGACAAAGTGAATCGCCTACTGTAATACCCCGAGAGGCGCCCTAACCACCGAAACATAACCCACCCCTTATATTTCGCCACAATTTGCTATTTTTTTTTCAAAAACACAAAAAGATAGCTTACTTTTAGTATTTGCAGTTCCCTGGTTAACGCTGACTTCAGTAGAAATGGTGTAACTTAGCCACGACGGGAAATAAGCCGAAAGTTAGTTCGCTCATTATTTTCGCCCGATTTGCTCTCGATTTTAGGTGGCAAGATAGGCATTTTTTTTGGCGTGCTACCTGGGGAAAGATATGCTTGCGAAGATGCGACACGAGTGAACACTTTGGATTGCTAAAAATATCCCTTTTTTTTTCGTGACGTGCCCAGACCAAATTTACAGCAGGTCACACTAGTGCAAGCAAGGCGCGTAGAAAACTGAACAAAAACGACGATACCTTTATTTTTACAGCTCCGTCCGGGTCTTTAAAAAGAGGCTTAAAACAGAAATCGTCGTGCAGTTTCGCTCACCTCCGGCATGAACGTAAATAAGAAAATATGAGCAGAAAATACAAAGTCAGGTTCGCTAAACAGTGCTCGAAACTTTATTCATACCCTTTTGGTTTCCGCAATAGGAGGCAAATGTCTTTGGAATTTACTTTTTTTTATTACTTATGAAAATATATTTAGCATGCTGCATACTGACACATAAATTTGAATATATATCCCATACATACAGTCAGATGTTGATTATCTTCACTAAAACTCAACGTATGGAATAATGTTGGAATTTAATATAATATATAGAGTGGTCGCCACTAAAAACAAAAAACATGATCAAATTATGAAAAAATGTTCCTGGACTGCATTCACAAGATGGGTCTTGCGGCGACGCAATTTCGCATCTATTCGAAAAAATAATATAGGACAATAAGCAATTTATAGTCACCGCATAAACAAAACCTTCCTCAAAATTATTAAAAAAAAATTGTGCGAAACTTCAAAAAGTAAAAGATAAATAAAAGGAAAACAGTATAAGGCCAGTATTACCGTCAATAAATTATCAGTATTATAAAGAGTCTACGATGAAAACTTCGTAAAAAAAGGGTAGTCATGCTTGACGAAAATAATCCTGGAGAAGGGGAACAAGAGGGACAAAGGACAAACACAAATCTCCAAACACAGCTAGGTGACTGGTGAGCGACCGAAAAAATCCGCCTGGTCCGGGTATCGAACCCGGGACCTCTCCATTACAGGTGGAGCGCTCTACCAACTGAGCTAACCAGGGGTTAGACGTCAGTAGAGCAAACGGGTTTTATCAGCTGCCATCAGTCTAACACCAACAAGGGTGAAGCTTGCAATTTAAGGTTATAATTATAATGCAATTAAATGCAAAGGTGCAAGCGAGCTGGACAAGAATGACGAAAATAATCCCTGGAGAAGGGGGACTGACGTCTAACCCCTGTTAGCTCAGTTGGTAGAGCGCTCCACCTGTAATGGAGAGGTCCCGGGTTCGATACCCGGGCCAGGCGGATTTTTTCGGTCGCTCACCAGTCCCCTAGCTGTGTTTGGAGATTTGTGTTTGTCCTTTGTCCCTCTTGTTCCCCTTCTCCAGGGATTATTTTCGTCATTCTTGTCCAGCTCGCTTGCACCTTTGCATTTAATTGCATTATAGTCATGCTTCGGTGATTTTTGAAAACAAAAGCAAAACAAAATTAAGACATTAAAAGATATCTAAAGCTTGTACAGACATGTGTTTTTTTTTTCTGAATGTGCGTGTTTGACAGTTACAGGTATATTAGACTACTCATATATTCTGCGGCAGAATATTACGCTTACATCATGTGTGTGATCCCTGTCAACGGCATGCACGGTTCGATGGAGAAAATCAAGCAGCTCCAAAAGTGCTTCGTCATGGCGCTCGCCGCCTTTGCGCGTTTGCTCTCCCCGGTTAAGCCAATCACGTGAATATCCAACGGACGTGCATATTTTTGTTTTTGACCCTATCAGTTTAGCCCGTGGCAGCAGACGCACCAAGAAAACAATCACCTTAAAGATGTTGATTTATTTATTTATTTTCCCCACGTGGGAGCGGCCCGCGGTACTGCTCTAAGCATTGCGGCGCTTATAAGGACCTAAATAAAGTTGCTTGTCTGTCCGTCTGTCACTGCTCGATTGAATTGAGGGAATCGTCGCATTGGCAAAGGTCGGACTTAATGTGAAATAGGGTGTAATAATCTGAAGTATCCAGAAACGATATATTCACGATTGTTTCCACGTTCTGAACATCTCGAGGCCCGCGTCCTCCCCGACCCAAGTACAACATAAACTTGTTTACGCAGGTTTTCGAAGTTTGAGCTTCTTTATGCGGGACACGTTTCGTGTCGAGTTGCGTGGTTGTACAACGCCGGGATTTCTTTAGCACTATTGACTCACTTGTTTGATTATTTTAAAAGGATCGCCATGTGTGCCAACTCGGTGATCGTGTTTTTTTTTTTTTTTATTTCGCTGGGCCAGTTTTTTGTTGTTGTTTTTTTTTATGGATTTTCACTACAAACTCCGGTCTCCTTCCTTAAAGCGAAATCTGGTTCAAATGAGGCAAGTTGGTGAAACGTTTCTCGTTTTTTGTTGTTGTTTTCTCGGGAATCGGCTTAGTCAAAATCAACGAGGCACTAGCACTTAGGTTAACACCAAAGTTCGTAATCACACCGCGGCACTTAGCTTTTTCTTAGTGTTTGAGTTTCGAGGGTCAACACACGCCGGCTTTGTCTCTTGCCGTCTTACGACACTGAAAGCTACAAGAAACATAAAGAGGGTGGGTCGGTTTTGTCTTTGTTGTTCGCTTAGTGCTTTGAGATATATTTTGTTTTCTTAAGCTCGACAATCCTAGAGACCTAATTAGGGCCTGATACGGTTTTGCTTCGAGGCATTAGTTAGTGCCAGACTACTTCTCTTTGGCGTTTCTTCTGGTTTTCTCTGGATCGCAACATAAATGACCAAGCGCGAGACTTGAGCCACATATGTCACATATGAACCGAGAAACCAGCAGCGAAGCCTAAACCTTTCAATTGTTTGGCGATTTATGCCTAAAGATGCCAAATGATAGCCAACTGGCGGCAGGGAAGCCCGATCTTGCCGCGAGCTTGGCGAATTAGGGCCCTATAGATCCCCGCTCCCTGGCCAAACAAGGTAAAGTTGGACTGCAACTTGGCTTCTGATTTTTGAAGACCCTAAATTCCCTGACAAAAACCAAATTTTGACCCACAAAACTCTGTATCTGCGATACTTCCCTACTGTGAATTGTTTTTTTTTTTTGTGTCATATTTGCGCAGGTAAACACGTGTTTTTTTTTCACCCACGTATAGGTAGCCTTTGATGAGATTGGATGTCCAGGCATCTTAGACACATATTAGAGAAGCCGCTTAATCAGACAGGGATTTCCACGTCCCCTCACTCTTTCATAGACTCTGTTTTTTTTTGTTTTTTTTCAGCGATGTTTTATAAAAAAAAAAAAAAAAAACATTTGTCACGCTCGTCCGTTACGCCTGACCCTTACTCTCGTGCGTTACATGTCAGTTAAATTTATACTTTAAAGCATAAAGACACCAAGGCGGTATTTTTAATTCACAAACAGCAGAATACATCCGACGGGCATTTGACGCGCAGAAGGGAGTGGCTCTTAGCCAAATACTTTAAACCGACTGAGCCACGCAAGCATGGCTCAGTCGATATAAAGAACCGACTTAGCGTGGGGATAGCTAACAGCTGGTTCATAAAATATATACGAAACGTCATATCACGTCACGGGTTGCCTCATCCGTCACATCTAGATTGAACTCGACACCACAGCAAAATAAGGTGAGTCGAGCTCTTCTCAATGTAAGGTCAGAGCCGACTAGCCTCAACTGACATGCGTCGCCATGGCTTCGATGCTGTAGACTAAAGCCGCCGTCCCGTTGTTCATACATCATACAAAAGGCCTTGTCCTCGCTGCAGACATGTATAAATTACTTGTGTACACGCCTGGAGCATGTGCGACGCATGTATGCTTTCTGCACATGCATGCCTCGAAATGTCGGCAGAAAAGTTTAAAGGCTATAAGCCAAACTTTGTGTTTGTTAATCCTACCGTCACTCTACACCAACTCTGACGTCACGGCACTGAGGTGGAGCTGCCGTCGGCACCGCGCCTGCGCACACGCTGCACTTCATAGGAATCTGGCTTCTAATCACTTTTATTTTGTAGACTGTGTGTTGGTTTATAGCGAACATGGGCAACAGTGATCTAGTGTATCTTGTACACAACTCTGTCTCCAATCACACATGGTAAGATGCCGCCGAAGAAAAAGGTCGTGTGCGGGAGCTGCTCCGAACTATTTGTCGGTAAGCAGCAATTCATCATATGTTCTGGTGGATGCAAACGCAAATTTCACTGCGACTGTATAAAAGTCGGTCTCGAAGAATACAACGTGCTAATGGCATCCGGCAAAAGCACGTACAAATGTAACGACTGCACCCGGCGACACCGCAGCGCTGGCGATGATAAGCCTAATCATGGCGAAGAGACAACGGATGCGTCTGGCTCAGACACCGATTGCGAATCAGTTCGTGACACCGTCAACGGACCCACCCGCGCCTACGAATCGGAATCTGCGTTGCAGAGGATGAATGCCAAGTTGGATGTATTGACCGCCGAAGTGAAATGCCTAAGAGCGGACAATCACTATCTTCGTTCCGAAGTTGCTGAATTGCGAAAGCAGCTGAGTCAGAGAGTGTTCGATTCTAAACAACCGAGCCAAACCTACTCAACTGCCGCATCAGCACGTCAAAATCCGGGAGCACGAGTGACTACGAATGTCACCTCGAGCGGCGGGCCGAGCGGCGAGCCGAGCGGCGGTGCGGTCTTTGTGCCTACGGGACCAGCTGATGTGAACAGAGGAAGCTACCGTTCGAGAGACGTTGCCAAGCCGAAGTGGTGGCGACCTTCGGCAGGGTGGAGACCCAAGTGCGGCCCTGGACGAAGGCTTCACACTGGTGGGCCCTCGACGACGAAACAAGCCATCGGTCGGAAAGGCGAAATCGTCAAAGGTAACCGTTGTACCTCGGCCGCCTGCTCAAAAGGCATTGTTCGTCTCTCGACTTGACCCTGTAACAACAGCCGAGGACGTCGCCAGTCTTGTCGAGCCATTCCTGGGTGGCAAACCTAGCTGTTGCACTAAGATGAAAACGAAATACCCGTATTACTCCTCTTTCCATGTTTCCGTGGACCAGGACATGTTTGAAGCAATTAATAATCCGGATATCTGGCCTGAGGGATGCATATTCCACCAGTTTTTCGGAAAGCTGGATTCAACGCGATCGTTCGTTCCGAATAATACTGAGGCATCGCGAAATGACTAACGGAATTAGGTGCTACTATCAGAACACTCGCGGTCTGCGGACTAAAGCAGATGAGTGCATGGCAAACGTCGTTTCTACAAACTTTGACATTATTTGTTTAACGGAGACATGGCTTTTAGAGGAGTTATCTAGTGCGAGCTATTTTTCTTCGTCCTATGCTGTGCATCGCAAAGATAGGGAGTACGATGCCACGGGGCAGAAATTTGGTGGTGGGGTATTAATTGCAGTCTGCGATTCTTTTAATTCATACAGAAGGCAAGACCTTGAATCCTACGCAGAGTGTGTGTGGGTAGAAATACTATCAAGTGATGGCTTTAACTACCTTGTTGGAAATTACTATTTTCCGCCACTATCAGACACGCAGATGTTTGATAACCATCTGCAAACCCTCGAAGAACAGGTCGATTTTACGAAGTATCGGGTACTGATATTTGGGGATTTCAACCTCCCAGGGGTAGACTGGGCATCTCGTCCAGTTTCTAGTGGAAGCACTCAAACTACAATAAAGGTATCCCGTCTATTGGATTTTATTAATTTTAGTGGGTTAACCCAGCATAATCAGTTAAAGGGACAATGAAGACGATTTTATTTAATTTTTTTAGTTGTGTTTTTATGCTTCTTGGGAACATAGCATGGTGCCCAATTTTTTGTAGACATTTGTGACGCGTATTTCTGTGCCTACGAAAGAAGTAAAGAAACCGAAACTGAACGATCTCCATTCTCGTTTCTGGGCCTCCGAAAACGGAGGTGACGTAGGGAGTGACGTCAAGTGTGAATAGTCGGTATCGGTAGTATTTAGGAGATCGAGACTGGTAACCGCGGTGGGTTATAGCAGCGCGGTGGCACGGTCGTTTCGCCGAATCTGTCAACATGGAAGGCAATGCCGCTCTCGCGAGCGAGTTCGAGCTTCCGTTCACTGGCCAACACCAACGGAACGGGAGTACGTGTGTGGCGGACCCGACGGAGACCGCCCAGCCGGCAATGAGCGGCCCGCACGCCGAAGGACGGACACGAGAGATGCCGAGGTGAAAGCGGTAGCGATCCGGCCGTTCCGGGATCCGGTTCCTCCGCCGACGTCCTCTTTTCGTCGTCAAAGAACACGAACAGCAACCCACACGTGAAAACTAGCGTCACCCGAACGAATACTGGTCTTCAGTCGACCGTTAGAACAGCCATCTACAGCTACCATTTTGCAGAATCCTTCGAGTACCGTGTTCTTTTTTTATTTTATTCTGTTTGCCCATATTTGTCTCGTTGCCCGTTTCGCGTCTAGCGTAGCGAAGAAAACAACAATTATGCTGCTTTATTTATGGTTTAGTAATCATTTCCGGTCTGATTTATACTTTTCGTGGTTATTCAAGCGGAAATTAGAACAGTATTCCTAAAAATCGCGAACCAAAACGTGACCGAGGGCACGTTTCTGGTTTCGACCAATCGCTGACGCGTCTCTTGTGACATCGCGCTTCTTGGCCCCGCATCGGTCACGTGAGCTCCGCTTCTCCTGGCTTCTCCCGCAACTCTCGGGGCGTCGCCCCAGTCGATTCCGGTGTGATTATTACCGTGTCTGTTTAATTGATTTGCGCGGCACACAAGCGCCGGTTTCGGCTGAAATTTGGGCAACGTGGCCTGAGACGTGCCTGGAACCCAGTTCAATCGCCAAAAAGATGTCCGAAATTGCCTTCATTGTCCCTTTAAAAAACTCCGCTGGAAATGTATTGGATCTTTGTCTTTCTAACTTCCCAATAGACAACATAACTCCAGTTATTGATCCTCTTGTGAGACCTGATGTGTTTCACCCGCCATTTGTCGTATATTTTTCTTTTGTGAAAAGGACATTTCACAGACATAGTTCCACCACTTACTGTTTTGGCAGTGGTAATTATTTGGGGTTGTACACATATCTTCGAGACTACAACTGGTCGACGGTTCTTGATGATCATTGTATTGATTCCGCGACTCAATCTTTGACAGATATAACGAAACATGCAATTAATTTGTTTATTCCTAAGCGGTTATCGAGACCCTCTAAGTATCCGTTTTGGTTCTCAAAAGAATTAATACATTATATGCACAAAAAAGAGCACTTCCATAAATTGTTTAAGAGAACTGGGCTTGAGCTCTGGTACATAAAATTCAGCATTTATCGTGCGCTCGTAAAAAAGTTGTTTAGATATGATAAACGTGCTTATGAAAATAATGTAGAAAGTAGCCTGTTCCGTGAACCTGATAAAATTTGGAGATTTGTCAGGCAGCACACAAAGGAGCCAACACGGGTTATTTCTCTCCGTCATAATAATGGCTATGTAACTTCTCCTGAGAAAGTAGCTAACACTTTAGAAATTATTTTAGTGAGTGCTATTCTACGGACGTTTTTATAAGTGCGCCCTCTATGAGTAGTGTTGAATGTAACGACACTCTGACTGTCAATCAAGTTGACACACAAGAAATTCTGGAGGCAATACAAAAAGTAAAGCCCAAGCGGTCTGTAGGGGCTGACTCTATACCTAGTTTTATTGTTAAGGGATGCGCTGAATTATTTGCCCCTTTATTAAAGCATGTTTTTAACCTTTCATTGAGAACTGGAGTCTTCCCGTCTTTGTGGAAAAATTCAGTTGTAGTACCTATACACAAGTCCGGTGACACGTCTAAGGTAGAGAACTATCGCCCTGTGTCTTTGTTATGTGCGTTTTCAAAGGTTTTCGAGATTGTTATACATGCCCATGTTTCTTTTTACTTCAGTCAAAAATTAGCCACTGTTCAGCATGGATTTGTAAAGGGTCGATCTGGGGAAACGAACCTTTGTTCTCTACTGAATTACACAGTACCGATAATTGTTACGCGAGGTCAAGTTGATATTGTTTATTTCGGTTTATCTAAAGCCTTTGACAAGGTAAATCATAAATTGCTATTGTATAAGCTCTCACTATATGGTGTATCTTCGTCGCTTTTAGAGTGGTTTAATAGCTATCTGTCTGAACGTCAAAATCGTGTACGTGTCTCGAGTTGTTTGTCAGACGTTCTTGTGCCCAGTTCAGGTGTTCCGCAGGGGTCAAACTTAGGACCGCTTCTGTTTCTT